>JBBPQZ010000017.1:6936-44546 GCA_038092795.1 Boletus rubissimus
TATTTCTCTGATGATGAAGAGGATATAAATACTCCTAAACCATCAACATCTAATTTACCTGATAATCCTCCTTATATTGAAAATCCTTTTAAGAAGCTAAAATTTACTCCTGAATCTCAAGATTCTACTAAAATTAGAATTGAAGATTGGGAATAATTTCTCATATTTTAAACACCTCTCCTCCAATTTAACACATTTTTATTGTAAATTAATGCAAATTTTAAAAGAAGATATAAAAATGTGAAAAACAATATAATAAAACAATTAAATTGTTGAATGTTTTTATATAAAGATTATATATCCTTTATTAAAGGTTAAATACCTTTTAAATAACATAAAATTATATAAAATGAATAAAAATTTATTACAACAAATTAAAAACTTAATTAATAATTTAGAAATTAAATTAAATAAAACTAAAAATTTAAAATCTAAATTAGAAATCTTACACGAAATTCAAAGATTGAAATCACAAGTAACTGAATTATTAGAATTAGAACATAAAACATTAGAAAATAAATATCAAGCTATTACTGCGGATAAAATTACAGATACTAAGAAACAAATTGAGAAAGCTAGTAGTAGAGGTAAATTTATGAAAGATTATTATTATGATTTAAGATCTGAAGTTTTATTAAATAAAACAAATTATTTACAATTTGTTGATAGATTCTGAAATGATGTAATGTCTGATTTAGAACCTAATCAAAATGTAATGGTTAGATTCTTAATTCAAATGAGTGATACATCTGCTAGAACTTTAACTAAAACTTAAATTATTAATAATAATATAGAATGTTTAAATAGTTTTAAATAATTATTATTATAAAATCTTAATAATGTATATAGTCACTATCTATCTTCTGAAGATGATAATATGATTAGAGGTTTTATTATGAGATATAAAATATTATCAAGTAAATCTTTAGCTAAAGATACTGTAATTAAAAAAGCTACTGATATTAAAAAAGGTAGAATCCAAAGAACCGTAAAGATTAGAAACATTAATTATCCTTTATCAACTAATACAATAGCTTTTGGAGATGTTCAATATAAAGTTAATAATTTAATAATAGTTATAGATAAAACTAAAAATCTTAAATTTGAATTTGATAGAAAAGATGATACTCAAACTATTAAAGTTTATAAAAATGATAAATTAATTAATACTTTGGTTGATTCTTTTATTGATTTAGACAATAATTTATTCAAAAGAACTGTTAATAATCTTTCTTATTATATCAAGGATGGGAAAGTAATCTTAAAAACTACAGAATATAGCCCTAAATTTATTAGTAAAGCTAAATTAGATAAAACATTTACTGATAATATTTATACAGCAGATATTGAAACTTTAACTAAAGTTGATGATAAAGGTAGAAGATATTTTGAAGCCTATTCTGTTGCTTACTTTGATGGAATTAATTCTAAATCTTACTACGTAACTGATTTCTTAAATTGGGAAGAAATGATGAATAAATTCTTTAACGATTTATTTGATTTAAATTTGAAAGATACTGATATTTATTTCCATAACTTATCTGGTTTTGATGTGAATTTCTTATTGAAACCTTTATTAAACATAGAAGGAGTTAAATCTTAAATCATGTTAAGAGAAGATAAATTTATCCAAGTTAAAATAACCTATGGTAAATCTAGTTTTAATATTAAAGATTCTTTATTATTAATTCCAGGATCCTTAATGAATTTGAGTAAATCATTTAAAATAGAAACTCCTAAAGAAATATTTCCTATAAAATTATTTGAAAAAGAAACCTTTTTAGCTGATTATATTTCTGAAACTGTACCTGATTATAACAAATATTTTAACCATAGTGAAGTATCCTTAGAAGATTACAATAATTATTGTGAAAGCTTTAAAAATAAATCTTGGTCATTGAAAACTGAAACATTGAAATATGTAGATATTGATTGTATAGCTTTACATCAAATCTTGATTAAATTTGGAAATATAATTTATAATATGTGGGGTATTGATATAAAACATACTCCTACATTGCCTGCATTATGTTTTAAAATTTACAGAGCTAAATATATGCCCAAGGATACTATACCTATAATTACTGGAATTCCGTATAGAGATATTAAACAATCTTATACAGGTGGTGCAACTGAAATGTATATCCCATATGGAGAAAATCTATATCACTATGATATTAATTCCTTATATCCCACTAGTATGTTTAGATATGATATGCCTATTGGTAATATTAAATATTTCATAGGTAATATTTTAGATATTATGGATAAACCATTTGGATTCTTTAAATGTAAAGTTACTGCACCTAAATCATTAGATAATCCTATATTACAAATTAGATATAATGATAGAACTATAAGTCCATTAGGTACATTTACTGGATGGTTCTTTAGTGAAGAATTATTCAATGCTAAAAAATATGGATATACATTTGAAATCTTAGAAGGATACTTATTCGAAAGAGATAATATCTTTAAAGATTATGTATCTGTATTACATCAAATGAAACAATCTTCTGAAAAATCAAGTCCTATGTATCTAATAGCTAAATTATTAATGAATTCATTATATGGTAAATTTGGTATGACGGATGATTTAGGTACTCACGTAATTGTTAATACAGATAAACTAGATAAAATAATTGAAAGCAAAGAAAGAATTAATACAGTAGAATTAGATCATGATTTATATTTAGTTAGTTATCATGATATTAATGATAATAAATTATTGATGATTATACTGAATATGATATCTCAGTAGGAATTGCTTCTGCTATAACTTCTTATTCTAGGCTAATAATGACTCAATTCAAGAATTTACCTGATAACCAAATGTATTATACTGATACTGATTCAGCTGTAATGGAAAAACCACTAGATGAATCTTTAGTAGGTAAACATTTAGGACAAATGGTATTAGAAAAAGAATATACAGAATTTGTAGCTTTAGCACCTAAGGTATACGGTGGATTCTTAAATAATGGAAAAGAAATTACAAAAGTTAAAGGTTTTAAAAATCATATCTCTTTTGATGATTTAAAATCCTTATTAAATGAAAATAAATCATTAGAATTACAACAAACTAAATGGTTTAGATTTATTGATAAAGGTTCAATTTCTATTAAATCACAATTATATACTTTAGTACCTACTGCTAATAAAAGAAAATTAATTTATAAAGATAATAAATTAGTATCTACAGAAGCATTTGTATTAGATAATTATACTGAATAAAATTATTTTTAAACCCCTCCAAATTTAAGATTCTTTAATTTAATAGGTAAAATATCTGATTTCGTAATCAGTAAAATATCAGTTCGAATCTGGTAAGAATTTCAAAATAACCTTTCTTTTAAAAAATATAAAGAATAACATCTTATTGGAATTGAACCAATATTATTTATTTCGAAGACAAATGCTTTATCCATTAAGCTACAGATGTCTTCTAACCTTTTAGTTTTAATTTGGGATTAAATATTATATTATTGTATATAAATTTATACAAGTAAAGAGATTCGAACTCTTAATTGCATATAAGCATAAATGCCTAAGATTTACCCGGTTACCTGTGATTACGGCATACTTGTTATATATAATTTATATATTATATTTATTTTACTGGTATAATTATTAAATTAAATATTAATTAAAGATAATTACAATTGTAAATACTTTCTTAATATTTAATTGTGGATATAGGGAGTAGAGTAATCGAAACTCTGTCTGTAAAGTGTAAATTTACTGCTAAACCACTCAGCTAACCCCCTAAAATTTACAATATCAAATTATTAATATTTATTGTTTATTGATTAATGTAATAAAATTCTAGTTTATTCAGTTATTAAAGTTAATTATAATATAATTTATATATTTAGTGAATAAAATTGGAGGGGTTATATACTCTTCGTTTTATTTTTCAGCAGCACCTTCCAGTACGGCTACCTTGCTATGACTTTTGAGATGTTACTCAATTTAATTCGTTGGGTTCAGTTTTTCTTAACAATCACGTTTATAAATTTAAATTAGACCAGATTATATATTATTATATATGTTACTATTGAGTAATAATATATTCAAATAGTCAATAAGCGTATACTATTTTACCTTTTAAGGTTAATCTAATCTTAAACTAATACTCCAATTTTAATTATTTATAAAAATAAATTAAAATTGAAATTTGTACTAATTAATTAAGTATTTTAAGTACTTATAATTATTATTTGAATACTTATATAAAGTTTAATTTATACTTTCTATCAAATAGATTGAGAATAAGAAAATAAGAACAATACACATCTTCCTTAAAATCAAGCTCCTTCCCAGCGACAGACGGTTAGTTCATCCTGAATGCTTAATTCACCGTTGCGTAATGATCAACGATTACTCGAAATTCCTTTTTCATGTCACCGAGTTTCAGATGACAATTCAACTAATTTAATAGTTAACTTTCTTTAATGATTAGCTCCTCCTTACTCCTTGAGTTTTAGTTATAAAGTTAATTTATAATTTTATTTAGGGACAGAATTGCATCACTTTGTAAAAGTTTATGTGGCACGTCTATAGCCCAGTTCATGAGGGCCATAATGACTTGTCTTAGCCCCAACTAGCATCTTATCAACACTATTATGTATTATGTATAAATTAATACTAGGGATTTCGTCCGTTTACGGATTTAACCAAACTTCTCACGACACGGACTGACGACAGCCATGCAACACCTGTATTCTTACAATAATTTACTTAATTTAAAAAGATATGGTAAATTGCTTTTCAATAACTTATTCAATTTAAATAAACATTAATAAAAATATACAAGAACTGGTAAGATTTTACGCGGATTATCGTATTAAATAACATGCTTCACTTCGTTTGCTTCAAGACCGACTAATTTTTTTGTTTTCAACTTTGCAGTCTTACTAACAAGGCGGAATGGTCATCGTGTTAACCTCGTCACTAATATCTATATAATAAAATATCATTATATTTTAATTTTTAATAACTACCATTCATCGTTGACTGAGAGAGATAATTAGGTCTCTAATCTAAGTTTCTTATTCTCCCCTTCGTTTCTGAGCGTCAATCTTAAGTAGATAAATAGCTTTAACCTTTAGTACTCCACATTATTATAAGTTGTCAGTCCCAATTAATTATGTTGTTTAGCTTACCCTCTTTTAGATTCTAGCTTTAATTATAATATAATTTATTTAGCTATAAGAATTTATTATTGTTATAATAATATAATTATATTTTTATAAAGCCGCCTACACACCCTTTACGCCTGATTATGACGATTAACGTTTGCGTCTAAGGTCTTACCGAGTCTTCTGGCACCAAATTTAGACGACACTAATAGTAAGATAATATCATTATTTTCTCTTACCTTATCTTAAAATTAAATTTTAAGATTTCAGTTAGCTAGTTCACTCTTGCGAGCATTGACTAATATTCTTGACTGCAGGTAATTTTATATTACTTGGGGTATTTTCACTCCCAATGTGGCCATATGTTCTATCAAACTTGGCTTTTGATCGTAGACTTGGTAGGCCGTTACCACTACCAACTATCATAATCAAAGTAAATAGAATCCTAAAGCAGAAAATTTCCTTTTTAAAGTAAAAATAGCTAATTTTACCTTAATCATTTATTCCTAACACATTATTTAAAATTATTAATATGCTTAATTAGTCAAATAATAAATAATTATAAAAATAATAATATTAGTAATAACTATATTAATCTAATTCATTAAATTTATTTTTAATGTTAGATTAACATAATACGAAAATACTCATAAATTTTGTAAGACTATTCTTTATTTTATTTTCTGATTAATTATCTCCTATTTATGAAGACTTATAGGGTATCTTATTTACTGTACTCACCTCTACACCTTATTTCTTAGAATAAACCTAAATTTACTATCAGAAATAACGATTTGCATGTCTTAAAACTACTGAATAACGTTCAATCGGAACCAAAATTAAATTCTTACTAAAAATTGAACAATTAAATATTAATTGTCTTATTATATATGTTTTCACAATATTTTATATCTCTTTTAAAATTGAATATGAACAATTAATTTTGTTATATTTAATTAATTTAATTAAATAATTTTATATTATATTACTTAAAACACGGGCACTGTCGGATTTGAACCGACGACTCTTTTGGAGTACTCGTTTTCAAGACGAGCGCCATAAACCAGACTAGGCGAAATACCCTTAAAGAAGAGGAGATTAAATTATTAAATGAACTTTTAGTTTTATTCTCCGATTTTATAAAGCATATTATTGATTAAATATTCTTTTATAATAATTTTTACTTTCATAGCTTCTAATTTATTTATATAAATTCTATATTGATTTTTATATCCATTAGAGTGCATTCTACTTTTTATTCCAAAATTTTCTTGTAAAACAGATTGTAATAATAAAATTTCACTAGGTAAAAATGAATCGGTACTGATTCTAATTATTTCATCTCTTTTATCATAATGGCCATCACACATAATCCAGTAGGCTAAACTTCTTGGTGTTAATAAATCTTGGATGTTTTGAGGAATAATTTTTTTATTTTTTCCATTAAATTTAATATACCAATGAGGATAGATTTCTGCAAAATATGGAAATGTTAAAGTACTAAATCTATAAGCATAATAAGTTTTATTAATATATTTTTTATTAGTATGTGTTTTAAGTTTAGGTCCAGTTCTAACTAAAGGACAAAAAATAGTGTATAAATGGTCTATAAATTCTTTATCAGATTGACAAAAGATTATACTGGCACTTCTAGCAGTTTGATTTAACCAAGCATCTCCTAATAACATACCAGTAATTGTTTCTCTCATTTCTGTGGTAATTGTAATACTATCTTTATTTATTTTCATCTTAATAATGTAATAATGATTTTAGTTTTATCTAATTTGACATCTTCGAAAATATATAATAAAGTTTCCTAATTTTATCTTTATTATTGAAAAATATAGTTTAATATATTAAGATAAATTAATTAATTTATCTTCTTTTAATTTTAAAATCTTTTTTCCTAAAAGTAATAAAAAAACAAAAATTTTTATTTAACTATCATCTATTTTAAAATAGATAGATTCTATTTTTAGAAAAATAAGGGCTTAATTAGTTTTAATCTTTAATGAGATTAATGAAATTTATTTATTCATGAAAATTATTCATAATTTTATCTATTATTCTTATAAATTATTATATAAGTGTATATGGGTTAAAAAAGGTATATTTCTGTATATTAGTATTATATTAAGAATAATACAAATTATTTTAAATAATCCAATTTATAAACTATTAAAAATAATATTCAATTTCTTAATAATATTTGAAGGTATATTAATTATATTATACTATTATAATCCTGATAATTTATATGATTTTTCTGATTTTTCTGTTATAGTTAATACTATTTATGATAGATTTCATCAAATATATACAAGCGTATTAAGAATTATTAGAGATAAAATAAATTATTTATTAAATGAAGAAATTGTTCAAGTAACAAATAATACTGAAAAATTTTCTATTAATAAAAATAATTTAGATACTAATATAAATAAATCTAACAATACATATAAATGGTGGATAGGAATTATAGTTATAACTATATCTGGTGTTGTTATATATTATTATTATCCTGAGATTTCTTATTATTTTAATAATATCGTTGATAATTCAGAGATAGATTTATTAGGATTAGATTCTCCAATAGAATCTTCTTCTTCTAATTCTCCAATAGAATCTGATTATTCACCACCAGTATCAGAGTATTTTAAAGATCCTAAAGATTTAACTCCAAAACCTTTACCTAAACCATTAGGTGAATAAACTATATAAATCCCCTTCCTCTCACACATTATAAGGTTTTGTTGTTCCCTTTTTGCTTAACCCATATTATTATAAGACCGAAGGGAATTGAACCCTTATAATATCCATTATGAGCGAACTGCATTAACCAATTATGCTACAGTCTTAAAAAATTAGTATGTTAGTATATATTATAAGATATATTCATATAATTTTTATATATATGAATATATCTCTCTTATAAGATTAATCTAAATATTAATAATTGAAGAGTTTAGGAATCGAACCTAATGTGGTCTAAGACCAATTCTTTTACAGAGAACCACCATTACCAATCGGATCACCTCTCCTTCAAAATTTAATAAATTATTATATAAACTTCTTTTAAGTTAATAATAAAATATTAGTATTTTAGAATAGTAATTTTAATAATTAGGGTACTTATTCGTTAATATAAAATTGTTCCACTAAAAAAGGAGGGGAGGGCAACTATAATAGTAAATTTAAAATAGAATAATAAAATTATTCATGAGTATTAGTTAAAGAGATAGCTCCAGATCCTATTTCTAATACGAATCCAATAGTTAATACAAAGAAGAAGATTAAACCTATTATAAAACCATAAGTACTTACTTGATATAAAGTAACAGCTAAAGGGAATAATAATAAAATTTCTAAATCAAAAACTAAGAATAACATAGCCACAATATAGAAATGAATTTGGAAAGTAGATCTAGTTTGTCCTTCAATAGCTAAGAAACCACATTCATAAGCAGATGCTTTAGCTTCATAAGCATTTTTAGGTGCTAATAAAACATTTAAAGCTAATAAAGCAAAAGCTAAAAATGGAACTAATATAAATAATGTCATTACATTGTTATTCATGAGATATTATATTTATCAAATAATATTATTGATAGTAACTGTACACTATTTAAAATTATTGTAGGTTTAATTAAGAATAATAATATTCCTAATGTTAAACTAGATATTAAGAAACTATGCAAATTATTTAATACTAATTCATTACTTCCTGTAGTATTTGAATTAGTATTTGGTTCTTCTGTATGTAAGACTCTTATTATTTTTATGTAATATGAAGCACTTATTACACTAGTTAATATAGCAACAATAGCCATTAAATAATATTGACTATCAATAGCAGAATATAACACATAATATTTAGAGAAGAAACCAATTAAAGGAGGAACACCAGCCATTGAGAATAAACAAATAGTGAAACTTAAACTTAAAATAGGGTTATGGAAGAATTGACCTTTTAATTGAGATATAAAATTAATATCTGAATTAATTAAGTTATTATTAATTAAATTATTTTTATTAATAACATATCCAAATGCTAATAAGATTAAGAATACATTTAAATTTGTTAAACTATATTGAATTATATAGAAATATAAAGCTTCTATTGAACTTGCTGAATTTATTGCTAAAGCGATTAAAATAAATCCAACGTGAGAAATAGTACTATAAGCTAATAATCTTTTTATTCTTATTTGTGATAATCCAACAACTGTTCCTATAATTAAAGAGAATAAAGCACTTAATAATAATAAATGTTTAATTTCTACTATTTTATATTTAGCAAAATTTAAGAAAAATACTGGTAAGAAATTAATATTATCTAATACTAATAAAGAAGTTGATAAATTTAATCCATTTATTATTTCAAATAGTAAGAATATTATTGATATTTTAGGCATTATAGTTAACCATATAGTAACTATAGTTGGACTGTTATCATAAACATCGGGAGCCCAATTATGTAATGGTGCTGCTGCTATTTTAAATAATAAACCTAAGAAAATAAATATAATTCCTAATGTTATACCTAATGATACAGGTTCATGGAATGTACAAGCATGTAAAACAGAACTTAAACTATATAAAGATTCAAAATTAGTAATACCTGAATATGAGTAAATTAAAGCTATTCCTAATAGTATCACACAAGATGATAATCCACCTAATAAGAAATATTTTAATCCTGCTGCAGTAGCTGATTCGGAATCTCTATATAAAGTTGCTAAGATATATACTCCAAAAGATTGAAGTTCTAAACTTAAATACATTGAAATAAAATCTGATGATGATAATAATAATGAAGATCCTAAACTACTAAATATCACTATTAAAGAATATTCAGTTGCAGGATTATTTACATAACTTAATTTATCTGATTCTAAATTAAAATTAGAATTATTTTTGTAACTATTTTTTAATAGATGTTTATTAAATATAGGCCAAGCTGTTAATATTAAAGCACCTGTTATATATATAAAGATATCTATTATTTGTGATGTTATAGTTACATGGAATAAACCACTATATATACCTAAACCTGATTCAATTGATTGAATATATAAGGAATTGAAAGATAAACCTGCGGCATAAATAAATATAATAGCAGTTAACCTAATAAATAAATTAGGAGACAAATTCATTCTAATAGAAGGAATGGCAATAGCCACAATTAATATTAATAAACTAATAAAAATCATTAAAACCTTAAATACCCTTATATAAAGAGAATATAATTTATTTATTTTTAATAAATTATTTTATATTATTAAAAATTAATTTATATTATCTTTATACTTTTATGTATATACAATATAAATATAGTTATGTATAACATTAATATAATAATTTATAATATTCTACTACTTAATATTTTATTAAATAGTTACTAAAATTGGAGGGGATTTTAAATATTTAATCTGTGTTATCATGTTTTCTAGGGTAGTCATTAAATAAATGTTATAGGTATATTCTTAATATAAACTATTTATAGTTAAAATATTAGAATCTAGATTTTCTTGATATAAAGATAGTAGCTACCATTGCTAATAATAATAATATACTACAGATTAATAATAAAGCTGCACCATATGTATATAAATTATGTCCTATAGCTTCAATTTGTAAAAAGTTAGTAATAGTCATATCAGCTATAGAAGGATTAAATGTAGTTAATACATTAACTAAAGATGAATTATTCACTGTTAAGAATAAACTATTAATAATATTAGTTAAATCAAAGAACATAGAGATAATAGAGACATTATTAATTTGGAAAGGTAATATAGTAAATATTAAATAAATAAATAAAGAACCTATGGCTAATGCTAACGGAAAATTTTGTGTATATTGAGATCCTGTTTCTAAAATATCTGTTAATTTTATATTAATCATCATTATTACAAATAAGAATAATACAGTTATAGCACCAACATATAATAAAATATAAGAGATACCTATAAACTCCACACCTAATAAAATTAAATAACCAGCAATATTAAAGAAAACTGAAATTAAAAATATAACAGCTAACACAGGATTAGTAGAAGTTATAACTAATAAACTAGAAAGAATAGCACCAAAAGCTAAAATGTTTAATAACAAATTTTTCAAATATAAATTATAAATTTATGCCTACGTTTTACCGTTCGTAATATTTAAATATTACAACTAAAGGCTGAATTCATTAAATATTAATAATTTGTACTAATACTTAAGTAGGTTTTACCTAGAATTTGTGGCCTAAATTTTTATAAAATAAAAGCAGAGTTCCTTATGAACAAGAATCAATAAAAAAACGTAAATATATATAGTATAAATTAAAAATTTTTATAATACAATTATTCACGTACTTATAAATATAAGTGTTTATAAATATAAGTATTTAATCGCTATTAATAGCGTATATTAAATAATAATAAGGGCAAATTAACAACTAATTTAACTAATCTAAATATAATTAAATTAATCCAAATATTCAATAAAAAGTTAATATAATTAATATAAACCATATAAATTATAAGAGTTAAATAAAACTATTTATTTATTTATTTTAAAAAATTATTTAAATGTAATCCTGTTGATACAGATATACTAAATGATCCTCTTCTATTTTTATTTGAAAATCTGGCAGTTTCTACTAATACTGCTTTTTTTCTTGCTAAACTTCCGATTTTTTCAGTTTTTACTGTTTTTCTTGGTACTATTTTTTGTGTTGGGAATCTACCAGCAAATTTTATAGTCAATCCAGTTAAATGACCTGGTATAACTGAGAATCTTTTTCTTTGAATATTAGCAGTAGGTTTAGCAATTAATGCAGATTTGTAAATTTTACCTAATAATCTTCTAATTTTAAAATTTTCAGAGAAATAAGATAATAAATTAACAATAATATTAGGATCATAGAAAGGATAATGTAATCTAATTAATTCTAATTGAACAGGTTTATTAAAAATTTTACTTAATAATTGAGATAAAATCTTTAACTTATGATTATAAATATTTAAGAACATAGAATTATTCTGTAATTTATTGATATTACAATTATCTTCAGAATAATGAATAGGTTTATTATAATTAATAAATGCATTATTAAATAATCTTTTAATTCTTTTTTGAGCTTTAATATCGGACATTTTTAATGATTCATTTCTTTTTATTATTATATCGATTATTTTTTTAATTTGTTTTGAGGGCATAGTAAAATTTTGTATCACTTCTTTTTGATCATTAAAATTTAATTTATTAAATAATTTAATAATTTTTTGTTTAGAATTAAAATAGGTTGATTTAAATAATTTTGTAATTTCTTTTTTAGTTTTATAATTTAACTTATTTAATAATTTATTAATTATATTTTGACTCCATTTTGCTTTCATATGTTTAGATAATTTAACATCTGGATAGAAAAATAACTGAATAAATATTTTATCATTTATATAAGATATTCTAGGTTGACTAATTAAACATTGCATAGATATAAAAGCGGAATGTAATAAAGTATAGATATTTTTTATTAATCTAGTGTTATTTATATTAAATTTATAAAAATTATTTTTACTTACAGCTAAATCAGGATTGTATTTACTAATTAATCTTATATAATTTATATTTTTAATATTATTATTAGAATTATTATTAACTAATAAATTTAAAGGAAATTTTATATTATTAATTATACTGTTATCAATATATTTATTTATCATATT
The DNA here is from genome assembly GCA_038092795.1 of Boletus rubissimus. Lineage (NCBI taxonomy): Eukaryota > Fungi > Basidiomycota > Agaricomycetes > Boletales > Boletaceae > Lanmaoa > Lanmaoa rubissima. The sequence continues at coordinate 19,799 of JBBPQZ010000017.1, forward strand.
ATCATTAATTTTACTTACATTATTTAATCTGGAATTTAGAGTTATATTAGTTTTAGGTTGTGTATTTAATTGTTCTTTTGTGACATTTACTAAATCTAAAGAATTATTTCTTTTTTGAGTATTTTTTATTTGTTTACTATAAAATTGTAAACTTTTTAATTTTCTTCTGAAAAATTTCATTTTTGTTTTAGAACTATTTTTAAAGAAACCATTAAAATTACCTACCACATATGAAGGATTATGTTCAGTTCCTTTATATTTTGGATTCATAGACATAGATAAATATAATTTTTGTTTTAAACTTGAATAGAATAAAGAAATTATTTTGCCTATTTTTCTTTGATTATTTTCCATGTTTGTTTGTTTGGTTTTAATTTTGTTTTGAGTTATTTTACTAACCTAATTAATCATATTCGAAAAAATATAAATAAAGTTAATAATTATCTATATAATAATATAAAATATATTATTTTTTCTTTATTTACTTATTTAATAATCCATTAAATACTAAGAATATAATGTTAATATACGGGATACGATACAATATAAAAATTATTAAAAATAAAAGCTGAAAAAAGTATAAATACTTACAAATTTGTGTAGGTATTGAATAAAATTTCAACATATTAATATAAAATTGTATCCTTAATATAATTAAATTATATTGTCAGCTCATACTTTTATGTATTTTTTACAAATTATTATAATATTATTAATTAGTAAAGAGGTGGGAGGGGTAAAATTCAAATAATGATTTATATTGAAGCCGTAATAAGATTATTATATAATAATTTTATTATATATTATATAATATAGTTGATACTGATACATGTATTGAGTCTAATATTACATTAGGGCATATTCCTAATATTATTGTAGGTATTAATAAAGAAATTAAAATAATAAATTCTCTTCTAGTAATATCTAATACAATTACATTATTCATATTAGGTGAATAAGTTCCATATGATATTCTATTATATAAGAATATTGAATAGCATGCAGAGAACACTATTCCAGTAGCTCCTAATGCTGAGATTATAGGATTAACTTCCCATATTCCAATTAAAGATAATTGTTCTCCTAAGAAATTTAAACTTAAAGGGATCCCAGTGTTACATAATGTAAATATAAAGAATAATATTGTGAAAATAGGCATATAAGTTACTAAACCTCTAATATATTTAATAATTCTAGTACCTGTTCTTTCATAAATAATTCCACCTACACAAATGAATAAGGCAGGAGAAACAAAACCATGAGCTAAAGCTAATAAAATAGCTCCTTCAATACCTTGAATATTATTAGAGAATAAACCTAAAATAACCACACTCATATGAGCAATACTTGAATAAGCAATAAGGGTTTTAGTATCTTGTTGAATAATTGTAGTTAAAGATGCATAAATTAAAGTAATAATAGCAATAGTTTGAACTAAAGGACCAAAATAATTTGTAGCATCAGGTAAGAAATTAATTAAAATTCTAATATAACCATATGTAGCAAACTTTAATATAGTAGCAGCTAATAAAATAGATCCAGCTAAAGGACTATCAGCATGAGCTCTATATAACCAACCGGTGAAAGGCCATAAAGGAGTTTTAATAGCAAAAGCTAAGAAGAAGGCTAACCATAAAATTTTTTGTGCATCTGCATTAATATCAACTAATGATAATAATTGGAAATCTGTAGTACCTGCTAAATTAAAAATTTGTAAGATAGCTAATAACATAAATAAAGATCCAAATAATGTATATAAGAAAAATAAATTAGCTGATCTAAATCTAAATTCTCCAGATCCATATACAATTATTATTATAAATAAGATAGGTAATACACTTTCAAAGAATATATAAAATAAGAATAAATCTAACACTAAAAATAAAGCTAATTGTAAAGTTTCTAAAATTAAGAAAGCAATTAAAAAGAATTTAAAGTTAGAATTAATATTATAAGCATTAGAAATGATAGCAATAGGGGTAATGAAAGTAGTTAATAATACAAAATATAAAGATATTCCATCAACACCAAAATTTAAATGTCCAAAAGTTAAGTAATCAAATTCAGAGACAAATTGAAACTGAGTTGTATTAGAATCGAAATTTAACCATAAGAAAATAGAAATTAGTAAATTAATTAAAGAAGTGGTAATAGCAATAGTTCTCATTTTAGAATGACTATTTAAAGTATTTTCTTGAATAGATAAAATAAATAGAGAACCTATTATAGGTATAATTAATAATAAAGTTAACATCTTTTCTGTTTATTTATGTGTTTGTTATTTATTGTGTGTCTTTATTTCCTAAATGTAGTAGTTTTAGTCTATATTAATTTATTAATTTGTATGTTACTTAAATGTAGATTGTAAATAAACTTTACTTAAAGAAATAAAAAATTTACATTTAAAAATCTTTAATATAATCATTTATTTAAAGATTTTATATTAATAATCTAAGTTTAAATGATTAATATTATTAACATTAGTAACAAAAAAATAATTCATATAGAAATTAATGTTTATTAGATAAACTAGGTAATAAAGAAAAGAATAAAGCTGATATATAGATAACAATTAATCTAAATTCAGATATGATATAAGTATCAAATAATAATGGTGCGAATACTAAGAATACTAATGATAATATTCCTATAGTTATATATACAGAATAAGTAGTAATAACTCCAGTATCTAATTTAGCGATAGTATTAGCAGAATTTTCTAATACAGAAGCTAAACCATAAGGACCTAATAATTCAATTACACCTCTATCTAATACTTTAGATATAGTATTACCAGTTAATAATCCAGCTGAAATGATATAATAGTTATAAATTACATCAAAGAAATATTTTCCGTTAAGGAAAGTATAAATTTTTTTTCCTAAAGCAGAATCAGTTAAATTAAGAATAAAATCGGGATATACATGATATAAGAATATAGCACTTGTAGCACCTAATATTGAGAATAAAGTAGGTAATAATTTAATTATTAAAGGTAAACTAAATTCAGCTTCAATAATAGAAATATTATTAGGGTTAATAAAAATAGAATTAGCAAAGAAATCTGAACCCACTCCAACAAATAAATCAGAGAAAACAAACCCAAAGAATATACTAAATAAAGCTAAAATAAATAAAGGAATAATAACAGCTAAATTAGATTCATGAGAATTTAAATAAACATTTTTTATACCATTTGGTACAGTTAAGAATACTAAACTTATTAATCTGAATGAGTAAAAAGCTGTTAATCCAGCTGTTAAACTTCCTAAAATATAAGCATAAATACCTGAAAAACTGTATTGTCCATAAGCTAATTCTATTATTAAATCTTTACTGTAGAAACCTGATAACCATGGTGTAGCTAATAGAGATAAAGATCCAACTAACATAGCTGTATAAGTAAAGGGTAAGAATTTAATTAAACCTCCCATTTTTCTAATATCTTGTTCATCGGCGAAACTATGAATAACAGCACCAGCACCTAAGAATAATAATGCTTTAAAGAATGCATGGTTAACTACATGCATTAAAGCTACATTATATTGACTTAAACCTACAGCCATAACCATATAACCTAATTGAGATATTGTACTGAAAGCGATTATTCTTTTTAAATCATTTTGTACTAATCCACAAGTAGCTGCAAAGAAAGCTGTAGTTGCTCCAATTAAAGTAATAACTAATAATGCAGTAGGACTAAATTCTAAAATAGCAGATGATCTGATTAATAAGTATAAACCAGCTGTAACTAGTGTAGCAGCATGTAATAAAGCACTAACTGGTGTAGGAGCTTCCATAGAACCAGGTAACCAAGAATGTAAAGGAATTTGAGCAGATTTAGCCATAGCTCCCATTAATATTAATAAACTAATTATAGTAATAGCTGTTTCATTCATAAAAGGTGCTAAACTAAAAATTGTTGAATAATCAACAGATCCGAATAAGGCAAATAATGCAAAGAATCCTATACTTAATCCCATATCACCTACTCTATTCATAGTTAAAGCTAATATAGCTGCTTTATTGGCTTGAATTCTAGTGAAATAGTAGTTAATTAATAAATAAGATACTATTCCAATACCTTCCCAACCTATAAACATTACAAAATAATTAGCACCTGAAACTAATAATAACATGAAAAAAGTGAATAAAGATAAATAAGAAAAGAATCTTTGATTATGAGGATCTTCAGCTAAATAAGAAGTTGTATATATATGAATTAATGTTGATATATATAATACAGGTATAAACATTGATACAGTTAATTGATCAAATAAAAATTCCCATGAAATAGACATAAATTCTGAATCTACCCAATTAAATAAATAAATTGACACAGGAGAACCACATATACCAACTTCATAAAATGCTATTGTCGCTAATAGAGAAGAAATAGATAAACAAGTACATGTTATAATATGAGATCCTGTGATACCTATTTTTCTACCCATAAATCCAGATACAAAAGATGCTAATAAAGGGAAAATTAAAATGGATAAATACATACAAATTTTAAGATCTAATAGAAATATTTCCTCTTAATCTATAAAAAGCTACTAAAATACTTAAACCTATCACTGATTCAGCTCCAGCTATTGATATAATATATATACTGAAAGTTTGTCCTATATTATCGTCAAATCCAAAAGAACTAATTAAAACTAATAAAGTAACAGCAAGAAGCATAATCTCTATAGCAATAATCATTAAGATTATATTTTTTCTATTTAAAATAAATCCTAAAATACCGATTAAAAATAATAATATTGATAGATTCATAAGTAAAAATAAAAGCTTTATTACCCTTAAGGACATTTAATAAATCTAATTATTTATATAATAATTTGACATTTATAATCTAATTATTTTAATAAATAATTGAAAAAGTAAATTATTAAATTATTTTAATGTATAATTTTATATCGTTTACTTTTTAGTAAAATAAGTTTTATTAACTTTTATTAACTTTTATTATTTTATAATAAGAAAGAATGGGGATTAAATTTATTAAAATATTATTATTATTATTTAATAATATTTTAATTTATTAAATTAGTTAAAAGTATTTAAACAGAGGTAAAGATAAATTAAGTAAAATTAATAATAAGTAATTAATTTTACTTATGTTATTAACATTATAATTATAATCCTCCCCAGTAATATACAGCAATAAATAAGAATAACCATACTATATCAACAAAATGCCAATATAAAATAGCTGATTCACATCCTTGATGATGAGTATTTGTTAAATGATAATTTATAGTTCTAACTAATTGTACTGTAATAAAGATAGTTCCAACTATTACATGAATACCATGTAAACCAGTTGAACAGAAGAAAGCACTTCCAAATACTGAATCTGATATAGAGAAAGATGCATTAGCATATTCTAAATATTGTAAGAAAGTGAAAAGAACTGCAAATAAAACAGTTAACTCTAATCCTCTTAAAGTATCTTTTCTGTTACCATTAATTAAGGCATGGTGACCATAAGTTACAAAAGCTCCTGAAGATACTAATAATATTGTATTTAATAATGGTATAGCAAAAGGATTTAATGGTGTTATTCCTTGAGGTGGCCATACTCCTCCTATTTCAATAGCAGGAGCTAAACTAGCATGAAAGAAAGCCCAGAAAATACTTAAGAAAGCAAAAATTTCACTAACAACAAAAAGTAAGAATCCAATTTCTAAACCTTTTTTAACTTGTTTTGTATGATGTCCTCCTAAAGTAGCTTCATTACCTACATCTCTAAACCAGAAAGTCATACCACCTAAAGTTAATATAAATCCTAATTCTAATATAAGATCACCAGAATAGTAACCTTGCATATACATTACAGCTCCAATAGTTAAATTTAATAAAGCAAAACTTAATACTATAGGCCATGGAGAAATTTCTACTAAATGATAAGGGAAAAATTGAAAATTATGTGATTTTATCATAATAAATTAAATTTGGACCGAAATTATAAATTTAAAGAAACAAAATAACACTCTACGAAAATTATACATACTAAATAAATATGAAAAAAATTAGAAAATAATTTTATTATTAAACTAAAATTGTATTAATAATAATAAGATTTAAATAAGAAATTTTACAGTATAATATTATATTAATTTTTAAATAATGTGATAATTTATTAAAAAATTTAACTTTAATCGTATAATAAAACATTCTATAAATTATTTTTAATTAAATATGAAAATTAGCTATAAATACATTATAAAGTTATTATTAATTAATAGATATAATAATATTTAACGGATTAAATATAAACAATACTGATATAAAGTTAATTATTTTAATGTTAATATATATTATTATATTTAATAAAAACACATCATATTTATGTTTTTAGTAGATTGCTTAAGAATAATATAAATTATATTATATTATATTATTCTTTTAATTTTTTATAATTATAAATTAATTATTTTTTATTATTCTTAATTTTAGGTATTAAATAATATCTTAATAAGGAGGGATTATAATATAAATATATAAAAATATAAGTTTTTAATTATTTTAATAAATTAAATTATTATTCTGTAGCTATATCTATTAAAGTATTTTCAACTAATCCTATTACAGGTACAATTAATACAAACCATGCAAAATAGAAGAATGTTGATACTTGTCCAATAAATACAAAAGGTTCATTAGGATGTTGTGAACCAATCCACATTAAGATGAAGAAATTAAATACAAAGAACCAGAAAGCTACTTTCATAGCTGGTCTAAATTGGTAACCTCTTTGTCTTGATACATCTACAATAGGTAATATTAATAAGATTAATAATGATCCAAACATAGCTAATACTCCTAATAATTTATTAGGTATTGATCTCAATATAGCATAAAATGGTAATAAGTACCATTCTGGAACAATACTTGCAGGAGTACTCATAGGATTAGCTTCAATATAATTATCACTATGTCCTAATAAATTTGGATAATAGAAAACCATTACTGATAAAGCTAAGAAGAAGAAGAAGATTGTTATAATATCTTTAAACATAAAATAAGGGTGAATTGCATATCTATCACCATTTGATGAGATACCATTAGGATTATTAGATCCATGTGTGTGAAGAGCAATTAAGTGAGCTAAAGCTAAAGCTGCTAATAAAAATGGTAAGATATAATGTAATGAAAAGAATCTATTTAATGTGGCATTAGATACTGAGAATCCACCCCAAATTAATTCTACTAAATCTTGACCAAATATAGGAATAGCACTTAATAAATTAGTAATAACGGTAGCACCCCATAAACTCATTTGACCATAAGGTAATACATAACCTAAGAAGGCAATAGCCATCATTAAGATTAAGATAATTACTCCAATTGACCAAACTAATATTCTAGGTGATTTATATGAACCATAATAGATATTTCTACCTATATGTCCATATACAAATATAAAGAAGAATGAAGCAACATTAGCATGAGTATATCTGATTAACCATCCATTATTAACATCTCTCATAATATGTTCTACACTATTAAAAGCAAAATCTACATGAGGTTGATAATGCATAGCTAAGAAACATCCTGTTAAGATTTGAATTATTAAACAAGTAGCTAATAAAGATCCAAAATTCCATAAATAGGAGATATTTGAAGGTTGAGGTGAATCTACTACATAAGAATTAAATATTCTTAATAAAGAATGACTTTTAAGTAATCTCATAATAATTTATTATTATAATATAAATTATATAATTAAATTTAATAATTATCTAAAATATTAGTAATAATTAAATTAGCCGTTATTATAACTCACTGACTAAAATATAATATTTTTATTATTTAATTTTAATTTTTAGGTTTTATCAGATTATAAATTTTATTTTTAAATTATAATTTTTATTCACTGTAACAATAATTCTTCTTATTATTATTTATAGAATGAATTATACAATAATAATTGTTAAATATAAGCCCAAGAAGATTTGAACTTCTACGATTATCTCATCAAGATAACATTCTACCCTTAAATTATAGGCTTTATTAAAGCAATAAAATAAACTTAAGTAATTATATTAATTTGTTATTTTGTATATTTTTATATACAATATACAGATATTTAATTAACTTCTTTTAAGAATTTTATTAATATTTATCTTTTTAATAAAAAGACCAAATTTACCTAATTTAACTTCTTAATATAAATATTAATAATTGGAGGGATAATTAATATTAATTTAATATATATAATATATTAACACATAAATTTTAAGGTTATATAATTAATAAAGATCTATCATTAGTTATTATTTTTAATAATTATCGAATCTTTATTATAATTAAGATAAGGTAATATTAGTATTTGTAGTATATTAGTAAGGTGCTATATCAAATGCTACTAATATACTGGGTACTAATATAATAAAGGCTACAGCTATAGGTAATAAGTTAATCCAACATAAAGAAATTAATTGATCATATCTTAATCTAGGTAAAGTAGCTCTGAATAAAACAAATAAGAAACAGAATATACATGTTTTTAAACCTAAAATAATAGATTGTAAATTTATATATGAACCATTAACTATTATTTCTGGTAAATTATATCCACCTAAGAATAATATAGCTGTGATACAACTAAATAAAATAATAGAAGAATATTCAGCTAAGAAGAAAAATACGAAAGGAACTGAAGAATGTTCAGTGAAGAAACCAGCAACTAATTCAGATTCAGCTTCTTGTAAATCAAATGGTGTTCTACTTGTTTCAGCTAAAATTGAGATAAAATAAAATATGAATACTGGTAATAATGGTATTATAAACCATATTGATTGTTGTACTTCAATAATAGTTGAATAATTAAATGAACCTGCTAATAAAATAATAATTAAAATAGCAGAACTTAAAATTAACTCATATGATATCATAGCAGCAGTTGATCTTAAAGATCCTAAAAAGGCATATTTAGAATTAGCTGACCATCCTGCAAATAAAATACCATATACCCCTAATGAAGATAATGCTAATGTATACAAAATTCCTAATGAAAAATCAAATAATGTTAATCCTTGACCAAATGGAATTATACCCCATCCTAATAAACTAAAAATTAAAGTAGCAACAGGAGCTAAATAGAATAATACTTTATTAGATTGACTTGGAATAACAGTTTCTTTCAAGATTAATTTTAAAGCATCCGCAAAAGGTTGAGCTATACCATAATAACCTACTATATTAGGTCCAACTCTTCTTTGGTGTGCAGCTAATTGTTTTCTTTCTATAATTGTCATAAAAGCTACTGATAATAACATAGGTAATATAACAGCTAATACATCAATTAAATTAATTAATATATTAATAATAGTCAATAAATAATTATTTATCATTAAGTTTATAAAATAAAATATATACTCATAATCTACCCTTAATTTACTATTAAAAATATAAATAATAAGAATAATTGTAATATAAGTATACATAATTAATACTATAAACAATATAATCTAAAATCATGATTAAGTTAAGTTAATATATATAAGTTTATTCAAAATTTTATTAAATAATAAATAAGTCTTAATAATTATTCTAATCTTAGGATAATTAATAATATTCTTAAATTAATATTTTTACACTGTGACAATATTTTAAATCTAATTTAGATTCATATTTTTAGTTATTCTCTTTTGGACTCGAACCAAAATTAACACTTTAGAAGAATGATGTTCTAACCATTGAACTAAGAGAATTTATTAGAGAGTTAAGAAGGAATTGAACCTTTAAATTATTAAACTTTGCAGGTTTACTACAGAACCATCTGTAAACCTAACCCATAATTAAAATTTGACTATTCTTATAGTATTATTTATTTTAATAATAAAATAATAAAAATATTAAAAAAGAAATTAACTACTTTTATAATATATATATTTTTTCTTTAATTATTAATATAATTAATAATTTATATTAAAAGATAAAAAGATAAAAGTGTAGAGAGAATTCTCTCTACACTTTATTAATAAATTAATCTTAGAAATAAATTTATATTTTCAAGGTGAACAAAAGTCCTGTTCTATAATTAGACTACATTTAGTAAAGGTCACTAAAGTTTTTATAAGATTTTCTTTATTCAAAAAAATAACTTTACAGTATATATTGTAAGTAATTTAGTTTAAAATATTTAATTAAAATTTTAATTAAATAAACCCTAATTATCTCATTTAACGATAAATAATTTAATAATAAAATATAAATTATTATTTATCTTATACTTTATTTTTAAATATTAATGATATTTAAAAAAGTAGAGATAGTTCATTAAAGAACCAAATAGAGAAGAAATATATAAATTATATATGCCACAATTAATACCATTTTATTTTGTAAATCAATTATCTTTTGCTTTATTAGCTATAATTTATTTAATTTTTATAATGTCTAAATCTGTTTTACCTTATTTTACATTACAACAAGTAATAAGAGTATATATCACAAAATTAGCTAATACTGATAAATAGTTAACAATAAAATATTTAAGTAAAGGCAAATTATATATACTAAATCAATTATAAGAATAATACAATAACCATACACAGGTTCACGTTTATCTTAATATTTGGTATTTGTATATATACAAAATTATATCTAAAGTTTGAACAAGAAAACAAATTAATATTTAATTACCCTCCTTATTTAAATTGGATTATGTAATTTTTTATGAGTAATATAACTTATAAATATTAATTTAAATCACTCATTTTATCTTATTAGAAAGGTAATAATTCTATTATTCACTTAATAATTTTATTATATTACCTTAATATATAGATATTAAAAATATTTATTATATTTTATTTTAAAAGAGTTAAGTAAATTTTAATATTTTAAATTTAAAATGGTAGAAGATGAACTGGATTAATCGCTCCCTTTGGGTGGGAGAAGAAGCGTGTTCGAGTCGCGCCTACCATAATAAATATTAATTTTTTTTAGTAAGTAAAAAATATACCTATATCTTTATTTCTTTATTTATAATAATTATTAAATATACTTATATCTTTATATGGTGTTATGGCAGAGTGGTTATTGCGGGGTACTGTTAATACCTTATTCAGAGGTTCAATTCCTCTTGACACCTAAATAAATTAACAACTAAAACTAATATTTAAACTAAAAGAAGTGAATATAAAAAAATTAATATTTATAAATAATATAACTTTGCAAACATGTTGAAATTTTGGTAAACAATCTCCTCTTAAGCAGGAGTGGAAGTAATTCCTTAAGAGTTCGAGTCTCTTTGTTTGTAATAGATGTTTCAATGATAGTGTTCATTTATTATAAAAAAAATTATATAATATTTATTATATAATTACTAAGCGATATAGTGTAAAGGTCCGCACGACAGTCTCATCAACTGTAAGTTTTGGTTCAAACCCAAAATTCGCACATTTATACTATTATTATTACTTTTATTAGGTCTTTTAGTATAATGGTAGAACATTATCCCTTCACGATAATAGTACCAGTTCGAATCTGGTAAAGACTAAAAAAAGTAATTAAGTTAATTATTCTGAATCATTTTATAAATAAGAATAATAAAGATTATCAAGAATACTACATTTAGTATATAATTTAAAATGCAAATTTATACTTTCATACATGTTCGTGATTAGAGGAATAGTAATCATTTGGAAAGATAAGGCAATTGCTAATTGTTCTGAGGCAACTCTTGGGTGTTCGAATCGCCTCTATTCCGATTTATTAAAAATAAAAAGATTAAAAAATAACATTATAAAAATGTATATATCATAAACATTAAACATTTAAAGATAAATAATCAATATATTTTTATATATATAATTTATTATTTTATATATATTCTATTTTTAGAAAAATAAGGGCTTAATTAGTTTGTTTTATTTATTAAAACTAAAAAAGAGGTAAATTAATTTATATTTGAATTGGCTCTTTTCTACCAATGCTAAGGAAATTGGAACACTTTACTTAATTTTTTCAATATTTGCAGGTATGATAGGAACTGCATTTTCTGTTCTTATTAGAATGGAATTAATGTCTCCAGGAGTACAAATTTTATCAGGAGACCATCAATTATTTAATGTAATTATTAGTGCTCATGCTTTCATAATGATTTTCTTCATGGTTATGCCTGGTCTTGTAGGTGGATTTGGTAATTACTTATTACCTGTTCAATGTGGGGCTCCAGATATGGCTTTCCCTAGATTAAATAATATTAGTTTCTGGTTATTACCTCCTTCATTAATTTTATTATTATTAAGTTCTTTAGTTGAACAAGGAGCAGGAACAGGATGGACAATATATCCTCCATTATCTTCTATTCAATCACATTCAGGTGGTAGTGTAGATTTAGCTATCTTTAGTTTACACTTAGCTGGGATATCTTCATTATTAGGTGCAATAAATTTTATAACTACAGTATTAAATATGAGAACTAATGGGATGAGCTTACATAAATTACCTTTATTTGTATGGGGTATTTTTGTAACAGCTATATTATTATTATTATCATTACCAGTATTAGCTGGAGCTATTACTATGTTATTAACAGATAGAAATTTTAATACAAGTTTCTATGATCCAGCAGGAGGTGGTGATCCTGTTTTATATCAACATCTTTTCTGGTTCTTTGGTCATCCTGAAGTTTATATTTTAATTATACCTGGTTTTGGTATTGTTAGTCATATTGTTTCAACTTTCTCAGGTAAACCAATCTTCGGTTACTTAGGTATGGTTTACGCTATGTTCTCTATCGGTATTTTAGGATTCTTAGTTTGGTCTCATCATATGTTTAGTGTAGGATTAGATGTTGATACTAGAGCTTACTTTACTGCTGCTACTATGATTATTGCTGTTCCTACAGGTATTAAAATCTTCTCTTGGTTAGCTACTTTATATGGTGGTAGTTTAAGATTTACTACACCTTTAATCTTTACTTTAGGGTTCTTAGCTTTATTCACAATAGGAGGATTAACAGGAGTAGTCTTATCAAATGCTAGTTTAGATATTGCATTACATGATACTTATTACGTAGTTGCTCACTTCCATTATGTTTTATCAATGGGAGCTGTATTTGCTTTATTCGCTGGTTTCTATTATTGGACACCTAAAATAATAGGAAGAACATATAATGAATTCTTAGGAAAAGTTCACTTCTGGACATTATTTGTTGGAGTTAATTTAACTTTCTTCCCTCAACATTTCTTAGGTCTTGCTGGAATGCCTAGAAGAATACCTGATTATCCTGATGCATTTGCTGGATGGAATGCTATATCTAGTTTCGGTTCTTTAATTTCTGTAGTTGCTACTGTATTATTTGGTTATATTATTTATGATATTTTCGTTAATGGTAAAGAAGTAAATAATAACCCTTGGGCTATCCCTGCTTATTTCACATCATTATCACAATACGATACTGAAACTGAATCAGCTAATACATTAGAATGGTCATTAGCTAGTCCAATACCATTCCATGCATTTAATATGTTACCTGTTCAATCTTAATAATTAAAACTAATTATTTAGACAAAAGATAATTTTTTAATTTATTTATAAAAAAATAAGTATAGTTCTAAATGTAACTTTATTAATTACTATAACATATTTTAATTATAATCCCCTCCTTAATAAAAATTAATGACATTATTACAATATTTATTAAAATATTAAAGTATCATCTTTAATATTATTAACTAAATAATTAGAAATATGTTGATTAAAATGGGATAAATAATATAAAATATAAGCAAAATCTCTCATATATATAAGAATAAGTTAGTTAATTTTATTGTTAATATAAAGATTATTTTAAAATAGTATTAAAGTACTAGGATTTATTATTTTACTTTTTAGTATTATTTTAAATTAAAAGTTCTTTATCTTTTGTTAACAAAAGATAAAAGTATAAGTATCTTAATTTGTTTAATTTTTTCATATAGATTAAGTATTTATTAAAACTAAGCACACCATTAATAAAAATTTAAAATTAAAAATAATGTTCTTAAATAACTTAAATAATTTATTTATAAATTCTCCATTAGAACAATTTGAAGTTGTTAGTTTAGCTAGTTATAATTCTCCTTTATTCTTTAACACATCTTTTACTCTTACAAATTCAGCTTTATTTACAGTTTTAGTAATATCTTTTATTTTATTTATACATCAAAATAGTGCTAAAGATAAAACTAGTTTAAACTTTAATAAAAAAATTAAATTAATACCAAATAAAGAAAGTATCTTATTAGAAAGCTTATTTGCAAGTATTAATTCTATAGTTAGAGATCAAATAGGTAGAGAAGTTTATTTACCTTTTATCTATTCTTTATTTTTATTTATTTTATGTTCTAATTTAGTGGGTAATATCCCTTATACATTTACTATAACAACCTCAATAATAGTCTCAATGGGATTCTCATTTACTATATTAATAGGTGTAACTATTTTAGGATTATCTATCCATAAAATTCACTTTTTCTCATTCTTTATTCCTTCTGGAACACCTTTAGCTTTAGTTCCTTTATTAGTTTTAATTGAATTAATTAGTTATTTAGCTAGAGCTTTCTCATTAGGTATAAGATTATTTGCTAATATGGTAGCTGGTCATACATTATTAAAAATCTTATCTACATTCTTATTTAAAATGTTCTCAGGTGGATTAATAATATTTGTATTAACTTTATTACCATTTGCTTTATTCTTAGCTATTACAGGATTAGAATTAGCTGTATCATTTATCCAAGCTTATGTATTCGTTCTTCTAGTATGTTCTTATATTAAAGATGCTATCGAATTACATTAATCTTTATTTTTAGTTATTTCACCCCTCCGAATTTGTTTTATTTTTTAAAAATAAAAATTAAATATATTAAGTATATTAATTATAAAATTAAAAGAGAGTTTAGAAGTCTAAAACTGGGATTTAAGCTTAATTGTGTTTTATTAATTACTTCACATTTTTAGTGATAACACATGATAAATTTAGGAAGGTTCAAGGTATAAATTAATAATTATTAAAATTATTAATTTTAATATAAATAAAGTTTTAGTGCAAAATACAAAGTAATTTGGTGGAATTCTAATAGAAAATTTTAAATTAAATTAAACATAAAAATTAATTTTAATATAATCTAACACTAAAGTTTGTTAATTTATTATAAAACAATAATTTAATTTTGAAAAATAGAAAACCCTTTATTTAACCTGAGGTAAACATTAATATTTTAAATATATATTAATATATTATATATTAGATCGATCAGAAAAATTTATATTAACAAAAACTGTCTTATAGATATTTATTCTAACTCATCATAACTTATATTTTAATTTAATTTTTATTCTCTATATATTTAACTTTTTAACTGAAATAGTTTAACGGTAGAACGTACCCTTCATGATGGTAAAACAAAGGTTCAATCCCTTTTTTCGGTAAGCAATAAATATTAAAAAATAATTAATTTTAACCTCATATATTATATATGTTTACTTTTAAGTATTTATTAAAAATAACTATAAGTTATCTGTAAGGGTAGAATCGGAGACTCGAACTCTGAACATCGTCGCCACAAGACGTCATTTTAACCAATTAAACTAATCCTACCTCTTTTATATTTTTTTATTAAATAATATTTTTGTTTTAACCTTTTTTTTATACAAAAGATAAAAGTATCGATGACAATATTGTACAACATCAAATAATTATTAAATAATTAATGAGTATTTTAAAGGGGTTATTAAGGATTACTAGCAAATTTATATAAAAGGAGGCTCCACAGCCAAAAGTCTACATATTGCTTAAAATTAATAAATTATATAACTATAATTTTATTATGAATAAGAAAATTACGAGATGAGACAATCCTAAGGGAAACCTTTTTATTATTACTTCCTGAAGTAAAACATTTCAATAAGGAAAGGAAAGGAAATCAACCGAGACTCCGAAAGTAATGGTGAGTGAAATCGGATTAGCCTAAATCTAACCTATAATAAAAAATTTATCACTATAACATTAAAGTAAACTTAATCAATGATTTTAACTTATAGCTTGTATAATTAATTTTAAGATTAAGTTAAAAATATATGAATTAGTTAAATCAAATTTTAATTAAATTTAATGAAGGAATATAGCTAATAGTATATTTTACACAATTTAAATTATTATAACTAATAATGAAATATTTATTATTTGTAAGAATTAAATGCTTGATGAATATAGATAGATATGATTAATTATATTATTTTGAAAATTTTTTCCTAATTAATATAAATTATACATAGTAATTACGGTTACAACTAAGAAGGTGAATTTATAAGGAGACCTGTATTTTATAAGTTAGATTTTTATTATTTAAGTACGATGAGAGAAAACTTGTCGGAATATAGGGGAACCATCCTCTAAGGCTAAGTATTTATAAATTTAGCGATAGTGAAAAGTACCGTGAGGGAAAAGTTGAAAAGAGTGTAGAATAATATTATATGTAAAAATAGAAATAAAGATACAAATAATATTAGTTCTTATCGAACATTGTTCGAACGAATGTAAATAACACGCAGTGAAATAGATCATGAATTAGTAACTCTATAAGCAGTCAAAGTCACAAAATGGAAATTTGGAACGTGACAATGGCGTACCTTTTGCATAATGGGTCAGCAAGTTAATAGAAGTAGCAAGGTTTAAAGCCTAAGCGAAAGCGACTATATAAATTAAATAATATGGGTTAAGTTACTTCTATTAGACCCGAAGCCAGGTGATCTTTCCAAGAACAGATTAATAAAGGATCGAACGGGTGAATGTTGCATTATTCTCCGAAGATTTTTGGAAAGCGGTGAAATGCCAATCTGACCTGGTGATAGCTGGTTTTCTACGAAACATATTTTAGTATGACATCTACACAATATTTATGGAGGTACAGCACGGTAATTCCATACAAATATTAATGAATTTTAATAGGAGTTTAATTTGCGGGGACTTAAAAATCTTACCAATGGAAATAAATCTCGGAATTACATAAATAGATGGTAGATATTCAGACTATTCATGATAAGTTGGATAGTCAAGACGGAAACAGCCGTGAACACTGATTAAGGTCCCGAATGATTATTAAGTGAAATAAAGGAAGTGACAAATTGAATGCAGTTGAAAAGTGAGCCTGGTAGTCGCTACTTATAATGAACGTGTATCAACGTATCAGCCCTTAGATTGTTGCTCCGAAGATTTAACGGGTCTAAAATAATCAACCGATATCGTGTTAATTTTAAAGATAGAAATTTATTATTCTATATTTAAAATCTAGGTAGTAGAACATTCAGATAATTCAAAGATAATATTCCTCTAGGAAAGGAATACAAACCTAAAATTAACAGTGTTACATTGTTTATAAAATAGGAATCTGAAGAGATAATGCTGACATGAGTAACGTAAAAAGAAAGTTTAAACTTTCTCGCCGAATACGAAAGGGTTATTAGCTAAAGATTAAATCTACTAATGTTAATGCGGTCTCTAAGGTACAAAACCAACGTTTTGACTGATGAGTATAGCTTTGAAAGTCCACATGGAGAATAAAATTTTACACATAGAATTTCTTTATAAGTAATTATATTGATAGAAGATTAACTTTAATAAATTTTAAGACAATTTGTTAGATTTAATATTGAATTGTGCTTGTATTATATTAAGTGAATATTTAATATAATTATAATATTTATTATTAAAATATTATAGTAGATTTTTATATTAATTGGGCCAGGAAAAAGATGTTTTTGAATAACTTCGATTCTATATTCTAATTTAGTCTTATAATTTTATAAATTTTAGAGTGAATATTCTAATTTATTTATATCCACAAATAATATAAATAATATTTAAATAAGATCAAACTAGTCATTTGGTTATTATTAAATATTTTATATTTATATTAGTATAAGCAAAAACCCTAAATTAGTAGAAGTTAAATTAATTTATCTAATTTAGTGAGAGCTGATTAATAATTAATTTAATGATTTAGGCTAGTTTTATTTAAGTATAGTTTTTAAGCACAACCGTACCCTAAGCCGACACAGGTTCGTAGGTAGAGTATACTAAGGCGTAGAGCTAAAAGTTGTTAAGGAACTCGGCAAATTATCCTCATAAGTTCGACAAGAAGAGGAACCATGAAATTTACTAAATTAATAACTCCTATTAATTTATTTATATGGTGGCACAAAATCGGAAGCCCCGACTGTTTACTAAAAACACAACTATCTGCAATTATGAAAATAATAGTATAGGTAGTGAGATTTGCCCAATGCCATATTAATAAGTAATAATAATAGGTAACTGTTTCTTTACAAAAAATTGGTTAATAGCGGTCTTAACTATGAGGATCCTAAGGTAGCAAAATAAATTGGCCATTAAATGTGGTCCAGTATCAATAATTTAACGATGGCTTCACTGTCTCTACAACTTGCTCAGTGAAATTGAATTACCCGTGCAGATGCGGGTTACCTCAAAGAGGACGGGAAGACCCCATGCAGCTTTACTGTAGCTAGTTATCATATAAAAAGTTCTATAACCTCGGTTATACAGATAATAGGGAGTCGATTAGACATCTATGGAAAACCTTAGGTCTGAGGTGGAACTGGTATTTATCTTCTTATTTATAAAATTTAAGAGGAAATAGCTGACTAGTTGGCAGTTTGACTGGGGCGGTCGTCTTTAATAGAGTAGCAAAGTACATCCAAATAGATTAAAATTTTAGAGTATATTTACTATTTAATTAAATGGTAAATATTCTGACAAATAATTTTATATTGTTAATTATTTATTTAAAATAATTACTTTAAAATCAATTTTTATATTTCATTAATAAGGTATGCTAGACATTAAATGGAGGTTAATGAATCATGAAAGGTTCTGTAGGGTGCAATGACGGTAAGCATGCTTAACTGAAAGACTTAATAGTCGAACAGATACGTAAGTAGGGCATAGTGACCCTTTGCTATATTATGGAATAGACAGGGATCAATTGATAAAAGTTACGCTGGGGATAACAGCCTAATAGCCAGCGAGAGTACACATTGTCCTGGCTGTTTGGGACCTCGATGTCGACTTAATTTATCCTCCAGGGGCAAAACCTTGGAAGGGTTCGGCTGTTCGCCGATTAAAAAATTACATGAGTTGGGTTTAATACGACGTGAGTCAGTATGGTCCCTATCCTTTTGAGGGACAAATAGTAAAAAGGGGGAGACCTTCTAGTACGAAAGGACCAATAGGCTGTGTTTCTCTAGTGTACCAATTGTAATATTAAATAATTTATAAACTAAGTTATTAATTAACTTATTCAAATTATAAAACTTTGCATAGTTGGGTAGCCACAAACATATTAGATAATTACTGAAAGTATATCAAGTTCGAATCTATCCCCTAGATACTATCAATGGATTTCTTTTTGTTAACTATCACGAGTGGTTATTATTACTTTCCTAATTTTAATCATTTCTTGTAATCGGTATAAAATATATATACTACAATTTTATTCTATAGTTATTCTATATTGATAGAAAGTATTTAAATATATATATGTATATTACGTATATTTAACAATATGAGTTACAAGTATTGTAATAATACACAAAGAGATTAAAAATCCATAAATAAAGAAATAGATCATTTCTTAAATAGGATGCAAATGAATTGATTGTAAAATCGTAAGTTTAGCATTACTAATTTTTAAAATAGACTTGATGTTTTAGGTTGTCAAAATTAAATACAAACAAAATAATAATATTTGTAATTAGTAAATAAGTAATTATTTATTTTATTACTTTATATGTATATAAACTATTTTATTATAGTTATTATATATTTAATATAATAAATAAAGAGTATTATTCTTAATATTTTATTATATTAAAAGGAAACAAACATTTATTCTTCGATTTTATTAAAAATTTTATTTAAAGATATATTTTAAAATTAAAAATTTTAATAAGAGAATTGATTAAGATAAATCTTAGTATACCTAATTTTAATCTAAATTTATTTTATATTAGTATAATATTTATATTAGATAAAATCTAAATTTATAAGGTATTAAACTCAGTGTTTTATATTATAAACACCTAAAATAAACTAAGACTGATTGATTTTAAAAATTATTTTAAATACAAACAATGTTACAAAATATCTCAATTTTTAATACTTTATATAATGATGCACCTCAACCTTGGCAATTTGGATTCCAAGATACTGCTTCACCAGCCTTTACAGGTATTATTGATTTACATAATTCTATTTTCTTTTATTTAGTTGTTATTTGTGTAGGAGTTTTCTGGGCTTTAGGTTCTGTTATGTACTTCTATAGTTATAATAATTCACCTATTGTTCATAAATATATTAATCATGGGACTTTAATAGAATTAATCTGGACTATAACACCAGCTTTAATTTTAACAATTATTGCCTTTCCTAGTTTTAGATTATTATATTTATTAGATGAAGTAACTTCACCAACTATAACAATTAAAGTAGTAGGTCATCAATGGTATTGGTCATATGAATATAGTGATTATGTAACAGAAAGTGGACAATCTATTGAATTCGATTCATATATGATCCCTGAATCAGATTTAGAATTAGGTCAATTTAGATTATTAGATGTGGATAATAAAATGATTATCCCTGTAGATTGCCACATAAGATTAATTGTTACAGGTGCAGATGTAATCCATAGTTTTGCTGTACCGTCATTAGGACTAAAAATTGATGCTACACCAGGTAGATTAAATCAATGTTCTATCTTAGCTGAAAGAACAGGAACTTTCTATGGTCAATGTTCAGAAATTTGTGGAACATGGCATGGATTTATGCCTATAGCTGTAGAAGCAGTGTCAGTTCAAGATTACTTAGCTTGGGTAGATTCAATGTAATAATGATAATTAATTAATTTATTAATTTATTAATTTATTTTTAATAAAATTAGAATAATAGTAATTTGCTCCCCTCCTATTATAATTAATTTAATATATTAATATAAGTCTTATATAAGCTAATATAAGAAAGTATAAAATTTGTAATTTATATAAATTATATAATAATATAATATATATTGTATTATATAATTTATATAATATACTTTAATGAAATCTGATAAAACTAATTATTATTAGTTTTTAGCATGAACTAAATATTAATTTATCTATAAATAATTTTATTAAACTAATTTAATTTATATAATATTATACATTTGTAATTTTTATAATTTATTCTAATTTTAAAAGAGATTTATATTTTATATATTTTCATTTGTATGTTTTAAGTTCTAATTTATAAACAAATAATTAAGGGGAAATCTGATAATTGGTAATCAACTGTACTTGCACTACTGTAATGATAGTTCGAGTCTATCTTTCTCCATTCCATAACAAAATATATACAAATATTAAAATAATAAATATTTATAAGCTTCGGTTGCTTAAGGGTTAAAGCGTTCGTCTGAAGATCGAAAGACAGTGGTTCAACTCCATTCCGAGGCATTTTATTGTTTAATTGTGTTTTATATTTATATATAAGCCTGAATAGTTTAATTGGTAAAATTACTTACTTGTAATAAGTCGTTGGCGGTTCAAGTCCACCTTTAGGCATATTAATACAAGTAAAAAATAAAAGAGTATATAAAGAAATAAATCTAATTAATTATTAAATAGATTTATGTTTTGTTTATGAGTTATAGTATAATTGGCAAAACGTCTTCCTTTGGCGAAGAATTTCCTCGTTCGAATCGGGGTAACTCAAAATAGAGTTGTAATCTTATATTAGGGGTTTTATTTATAGTTAATAAGTTTATAAATATAACTAATTATATTTATTCAATTATATAAATAAGCTTATTACTTATAATATTTTATTAATACCTTATTATATATATCTTCCTTAAGTTGAAAGTATACAAGTTGGAAGTATAACTCAAAAGGTAGAGTGTTTCACTTTTAATGAAACGGTTGAGAGTTCGAATCTCTCTACTTCCTTTATAATAATTATTATTTGTATGAATATTCTGTTTTATATTAGAAGTATGTTTTATTTTATTAAATAAAGAGCATAGTATAATTGGTAATATAGTGATCTCCAAAATCATTGTTAGGTGTTCGAGTCGCCTTGCTCTTGAAAATTAACACAAAAGGGTCCTTAGCTTAAATAGGAAGAGTTTCTAATTGTCGCTTAGTAAGGTACCAGTTCGAATCTGGTAGGACTCGTAATAAATAAAATAAATAATATAATATACTAAATAATTCTAATTATTTTACTAATTAAAAGAGTAATATTATTTAAATTATAATATATGTCAGACACTATCTTTAAATTATATATTTTATAATACTTATGTTAGCTGCAGCAAAATTCATCGGTGCAGGATTAGCTTGCTCAGGTTTAATTGGTGCCGGATTAGGTATCGGACAAATCTTTGCATCATTAATCGCTTCTACTGCTAGAAACCCTCAATTAAGAGGTCAATTATTCGGTTACGCAATTTTAGGATTCGCCTTAGCCGAAGCTACAGGATTATTCTCATTAATGATTGCTTTCTTATTATTATACTCATAATTAAAATTAAATATTTAATTAAATATTAATTAATTGATTAATTTAAAATTTTATCTCCCCTCCATAAAAAATAAAATAAAGTATTAAATAATTTAAACCCAATAATTAAAAGAGTGATATAAATATAAAAATCTAACGAGTATAGTTAAGTTGGTATAACCTCTACCTTCCAAGTAGATGTGATCAGTTCGAATCTGATTACTCGTAATAATTTTGTTATAATAATATATATTTTATCATCTTAGGCTTTTATGCTTATATGCAATTAAGAGTTCGAATCTCTTTACTTGTACTTTATTATCTATTCTGTTAAAAACAAACAAAAAAAAGTTAAATAATTGAGATATCATATTTTATTAAGAGGAAGTATTCTTACTTATATTATTGTTAATTCTTATTAGACATCTTTAGCTAATTTGGTATAGCATTTTGTTAACGAAACCAAAAGTTTATTAGTTCAACTCCAATAAGATGTTATTATTGTTTATATTATCTTTATTTCTCCATTTTAATAATCTTTTAAAAGAGATCATAGAAATGTGATCAAAATATTATTTTTAGTGGTCGATTCCATAGTAAATTGGTCGAATTCCATAGTCACATTTAATTTAAGGTATGAAATTAATTATAAAATTTTTACAATACATCTTTAAAACTCTTGCATCCATATTTTTTAAAATAGGTACGAAATATACATATAAAAAAATATATAAAATATTAATGAAATATAAAATTATTTTTATTTTATATAAACCTATAAAATATATTAAAAATTTGATATCTAAATGGTTATCTAATGATGAAGATGAATAAATATCTGAACCTGTAGATTTCTTAAATTATAGAAAAGATGTTAAAGTTATAGAAAAAACTATTCCACAATCTCCTAATAATTCATATTGGATATTACCTTTAATGATTATTAGTGATGCAGCTTTATATTCTGTTAATCCCCCTATAAATGATTTCTTAGATCCTGTATTAAATAAAACAGATAAATTATTAAATATTAAAAATCCTGAAGTATTTATTATAGGAATATTTACTTATAAATTTATAACAGTAGCTATTTCTTATATTACAGGTTATGATTTAAATATCTTTAAAGGTGATGATGATTCATTAAGCGGAGAAGATAAAGCAAACCTTAAAGAAATAATTAAAAATTATAAAGGTAAATCAAGATATTCTCCAACAGATGAATTAAATGAAGATGAAAAAAATGATTATAAATCCTATTTCTCTGATGATGAAGAGGATATAAATACTCCTAAACCATCAACATCTAATTTACCTGATAATCCTCCTTATATTGAAAATCCTTTTAAGAAGCTAAAATTTACTCCTGAATCTCAAGATTCTACTAAAATTAGAATTGAAGATTGGGAATAATTTCTCATATTTTAAACACCTCTCCTCCAATTTAACACATTTTTATTGTAAATTAATGCAAATTTTAAAAGAAGATATAAAAATGTGAAAAACAATATAATAAAACAATTAAATTGTTGAATGTTTTTATATAAAGATTATATATCCTTTATTAAAGGTTAAATACCTTTTAAATAACATAAAATTATATAAAATGAATAAAAATTTATTACAACAAATTAAAAACTTAATTAATAATACAAACCATACAAAATAGAAGAATGTTGATACTTGTCCAATAAATACAAAAGGTTCATTAGAATGTTGTGAACCAATCCACATTAAGATGAAGAAATTAAATACAAAAAACCAAAAAGCTACTTTTATAGCTGGTCTAAATTGGTAACCTCTTTGTCTTGATACATCTACAATAGGTAATATTAATAAGATTAATAATGATCCAAACATAGCTAATACTCCTAATAATTTATTAGGTATTGATCTCAATATAGCATAAAATGGTAATAAGTACCGTTCTAGAACAATACTTGCAGGAGTACTCATAGGATTAGCTTCAATCTTTAATAACTGAATAAACTAGAATTTTATTACATTAATCAATAAACAATAAATATTAATAATTTGATATTGTAAATTTTAGGGGGTTAGCTGAGTGGTTTAGCAGTAAATTTACACTTTACAGATAGAGTTTTGATTACTCTACTCCCTATATCCACAATTAAATATTAAGAAAGTATTTACAATTGTAATTATCTTTAATTAATA
>JBBPQZ010000018.1:0-44233 GCA_038092795.1 Boletus rubissimus
CATTCTCGCCAAGGACAGCCAGTCTTCCCCCCTTGTCTCGAGTTTGCTCTTTGTGCCACCACTGCCACCGCCACCCATCTTGTTTCAAGACCCAAACCCATGAAGTTCCTTAATCCCAACTGCGGCCCCATCTGCATCACACGCAGCATCGCTCGATGCATTGCCCCCATTGCCTGCATTTCCCCCAGAGGCATCCTATCCCTCGTTCACTGTCTCTGCCTTGGATACCACGTTGTGACTCCCCCCGCAGGTGATGAAACTGCCTCTGCCCCCTCGTTCCGGCGCCCACGGCGTACCCACACCTCCCGCAGCCCGCTTATCGATGCCGTTCCCCACCCTGTTCGGCCAAAGACCCTTCACACCCCCACCCCCACCTCCTCCTCCAATGATGACAACGACAACCACACCGACATCCACCGACACTGATGCCCCATCGACATTTCCGCCTTTGTCATCGACACTGTCCTCTCCCGCGCCGACATCGCCACCTTTCCAGATGATCACCACATCAGTCAACGTGTTGGTCACATCGTCGATTGTGTTCACACCCGATGTGCCATCGGATTCAACAACGACGAATAGTAGGTCTTCATCACAACTTTTTGTCTCTGTGTCGATTTGCGCTGACGTTTCCGATAAGCTTGGCCGGTATGATGGGATGGGGTAAGCAGTGGCGTGACTGTTTCACTGACCGCACAAATTTGAACCAGGCCCTTCTGGCTTTCCATAATGAACGGCGATGGGGCCCGCTGGCATTGGCCCCCCTGAATATCTATGAACGGCGATGGGGCCTGCTGGCATTGGCCCCCCTGAATATCTATGAACGGCGATGGGGCCTGCTGGCATTGGCCCCCCTGAATATCTATGAACGGCGATGGGGCCCGCTGGCATTGGCCCCTGTGAATATCTATGAACGGTGATGGGGCCCGCTGGCATTGGCCCCTGTGAATATCTATGAACGGTGATGGGGCCCGCTGGCATTGGCCCCTGTGAATATCTATGAACGGCGATGGGGCCCGCTGGCATTGGCCCCTGTGAATATCTATGAACGGCGATGGGGCCCGCTGGCATTGGCCCCCCTGAATATCTATGAATAGCGATGGGGGCCTGCTGGCATTGGCCCCTGTGAATATCTATGAACTGTGATGGGGAACATGTATGGTCTGTCAGCCCTTCATCCTTAACCTTGCTTCCATGACCTTGCTCACCACTGTCCGATCAAAATCCCCCCTTGCCTTCAACAACCCTTCCATGAAACACAAGCAATGGACACTGCAAACATTTGTTCAGTATTCTACAGAATGCTCTAAAAGACTTGGTGTTCTGTAGTTTTATCCCTCCCCCTCTTTCTTCCTTTTCTTTTTGTTATTCTCTCTCTCTTCTTGGTTGTGTTGTCTTACAAGTTGTATTTGCCATCTATTGGTAAGTTCTTGTCTGCGACCATCGCGTGGTTGACATAACTTTCATTGACAGCTTGCATCATCTCCGTGGATATTCTTGTCGTTCCCCTAGCATGTCACCATCACCATACATATTATATCATCAACCTATTGCTCTGCTGCACACTGTGGTTGCACAAATGCGAGCTTGTGTACTGGCTGACCATGCACTCTCGTTTCTTGAACCTCGACAGTTGTTCCATTTTGCCCCTTCTTTCTCTTCCCTTGGTCAAGTCTAGACGACGACATCTGTGACGCGACCTTGCCACGTTTTCGCGGAATTGGCCATTTCTTTTTTCCCTGTTTTTCACTCTTCACCTAATTGTGCCCGTGAGGCACTGGGTTGCATCGCATGGTCGTTCTGCATATACAATCTATTCCGCATTCACATTAATATCTGGAAGGAGAAACCGACAAAGTGTGCCAATAGTTCTTTCCTTTGCAAGAGAGGACAATTCATTTGCGCGAGGGGTTAAAATTATAACACATGTCTTTATGTAAGATGATGTCATACGATACTGCTGGGGTGTCTGACAGCGGGAGCAGTCTGGGCATGGGATGTATCGCTGCGGCCAGGCCATGTCTAGGCACGAAGCACAGCAGCAACAGCATCCCCCATTCAAGGGTATCACCCCTCGACATCCCCAGACCCTACCAATCCATCCTCTTCACCATCCCATGGATACCGATGACACACTAACTCACGCACGCTCGCAATGGTGATCAACAATGGATGTTGCCCGTCCAACATCCGTGATGTTTTTTCCATATCCTCCAATGCGAATTCCTCCATTTCTTCCATCAGCGCGATCTCGTCCCTATCGCCTTCGCCTGGCAAGTCGTTGTTGGTCGATACTTCCAGCCCCTCCGCCGCCTGGGCCCGACTGACGTTTCCGCTTCTCAGCCATGTTTTGCAACTGCAGTTTCGTCCCGTCCATCAAGCTGTTCGTCAACGCATGAGAGCGCCCGCGCCGACGACGCGCAACGTATCCGTGAGGGCTTTGTACAACAACGAGACAAACGAAGGGTCGGTGTCGATCTGGATGCAGTAGACCAGTTGGAGAGCAAGACAGTCACCATGGGTAAGGGTGCCGCTCGATTTACTGCAGGATGCCAGTAGGGGAATGAGTCTGGATTTGGGTCGACGTAGCGTCAGTGTCAGCTCAAGTTCTCCTAGCCAAAAGAAGCGGGGCGGGGCGAACACGATCAAAACGAGAAATCAGTACGACACGGCCTATCATCACGCAGACAGGACGAAATGACGACGAACCTAGCCCTCATGCGAGCTCCTTGACCCGGCCGACCGTTGTTCCCGGCTAAAAGAATTTGGTTTTGCAACTCCCGGAGACGGGGAGTGCGACCGCAAACGCAGTGGAAAGGCGAGGGGGCAGTGGAGGATGCCCCCGCACGGGTGACGAATCCACGTCGACTCTTGCTCAGGCGTCCACTTGGAGGAAAGAAAGGTGACGGTACGGCCAGAGAGCCAGATCGCGTGAGCCGCAGCAACGTAGTCGATCTCGAGGCTGGGACGAATGAGATCATTGTCGGTTACGCAGTGGATAGCACGGAGTATTTGCGGGTGCGGAACAGGTCGAGAGGGTGATGTGCAGTCGCCGGATGAGGTCGAGGAGGTCGTGGACGACGAAACACCAACCCCAGGCGGCGCAGAGGAAAGCGCACGACACGGCAACAGACCCCATGCACACTGGGGTCGAGCCAGAGGCAAGACCATTGTCGAGGGCGAAACGCGGAAGTGCGCTGGCAAGGAAGTTGACGAGGAGGTCGAGCGCGATCCCACAGACCTTGGGATCGAGGAGGGAGAGTGTCTAGGACGCGCGTAGCGAGTTGGCCGAGGCAGTGAGGCGAAGGTCATAACACGGGCCCACATCATATAGGAGCAGTGGGTCTAGTCGCTGGCAGCTGAAGCGGCTGACAGCGGAGACCGATTCAAACAGCAACAGTGGTCCTTGTGACTTGTCGTGGAAGTGGCCATAACGGCAAGTTGTCAGAATCTGCGTCGCCTGCTCAAGTGACCCAAGAGGTTGCTACAATCGTTCGCGACGTACCGCAAACAAAGGATGAGATGAGCTACGTTTGCAAGAAAGGATGGAAACGTCCATAACATGAGTAAAAACCGGGCCGTCAATGAAATGCCGTCGATCAGGAACCTGAACGCCTCGCACTGTCTTGAGTTGATCAATCGCATCTCTAAGCTACACGCGTTGACCGACCTTGAAGACATTACATGTCAGGATCGTCACCAAGGGCATCATGAAGACAGCGATAAAAGATCCGACAGCCCATACCTTGAAGTATGGACTCCTGAACCAGTATTGTTAGTTTGAGTGAATCACGAAAAGCCAAAAACAGTTCTGTGATGCTATCAGTCCACGTTCATCGAAGACATGCACAGGACTACCCCGGAGATGTGTCACCCTACGACGGACAAAGTCAGAGCGCGAAAGATGTGCAATGGGAGATTGCGCTTTGCGCACACTGGCCCCACATCTAGTAAGGCATGGGTATGGCTGGTGTACAGTGCTCAGAAAAACAAACGTGTAATGCCAAACAACGGGACACTTACTTCCAACAAAAGTATGGAGGTATATCCATAGACGTAGTATTTGATAGCGGCAAACCCGATCGGAATCATGATCAGCGGGACACTAGGTATGAATACTGGCCGGCCTGCAGCACTATGTTCGCAAGGGTGAAGAGAACGTACCGTCATGACGCGCTTGGATGCCCTGGAATACGGACCATGATTCCACCTGGGGCATGGATGAGATGAGACTGTGAATATAACATACCGACTTGCCGAAGACACTTGAGGCAACCAAACGACCAAAGGAAGACTTCCATCTTCAAGAACGAACGTCAGTGCACAAACCAAAACAAATGCGAGTGCACACACGCACCACTGTGAAAAGGCAGCACCAGCGCGAGGACCAAAAGAAACAACGAGGGGTTACCCGGGGGGAGATCCATTGAATGTGGGAGGTCGACCCGTGCGCCAAAGCGGACGAATTGGTGAATGCGGGTTTAAGTCTGGAAGGGTCAAAGTTGTTGGGAATGTTGTTGGGCGATAATGACATGTTCTGAACGCCAGAGTTGATCAGCCTAGCAGACAGTATGCGATCAAATCAGACCTAGCCCCCGTCTTTTTGCGCCAGACCCTCGGGTGCGGGTCTGACACCGCGTTAGTTTCGGTACTGCTTCCGTGTGTTGCACAAAATCTCTCCACGTTCGCTGGTGTTTGGCTAGGTAACCCTGAGAGGGGGTGACGACGGATAAGTGGAAAAAAAGACCGTGGAGATCGGGTGTCTCGCGCTGATACAGGAGGGAAGGGCGTTGGGTACGTCTTCCAGATCAATACTGAGGTAGACATTGACCAAGCGCACGATCGGACTCGTCGTCCATGCAACAAAGGCGGATTTGTCTGCCATGGCCCAGCCAGGTTCGAATTTGATGACCGATCTTTCGGATACCCATTTTTGGTCCCGTACTTTGGGGCAGTAATCCATGGCCCAGCTGCGCTGTCCTGCGCCCAACTTGAGGCAATCTCGGTCAAGCGTCCCGAGCTTCGAACGGATTGTCAACTTCAGCAGGGAGTGGTAAAAACAATACTTTACTTTGGACCGATTTGTTCATCGTAGCGACCAAGATGATGTTTCCACGCATCTCAGAAAGTCAACTCGCCTGCAATCGTAAACATGTTTGCTGGAGACCAGTCCCTATAGTTTGTTTTCATGAGTACCTGGGCGACGTTCAAAGAGTGATCTCTCGCACCACGACATCCGAGGATAATATTCGACGATAAAGCTTCAAACATCCCAATGATCACCTGGGTCTGCTGATCAGTTTGAACGGCTCTCTTACCGTGTAAGAAGTAGGGTCATGGTGTTCGGAAACCAGGAGATCTCCGTGTTGAATGACGTATCATTGAAAACCTTTGAGTTAGGTTGCTGATAATGATTGGGATGATGGAGGAGAGGAAGGGTATACTTATCGAGACCGCCTCCAGATGGGGCCCTATTAGTCTGGTGACCGTGCCATCCAAGACTCTGAGCAGCCTGAGTCACTCCTAGGAATGGGGCGCAAGGATCGGGGCGAATGCAGCCGTGACGTGTTCATTGAAAACCACACGGTATAGCACTCATTGATCCTCACGTTTCTAACAAGCCGAGTCTTCTGTTCACTATGTGCGTCTTGGAAGGTGGGCTCATTTGTGATCAAAAGTTCAGTTGCGTGAGGATTTGGAGGTGAGGTGGGAAGAACGTCGAGTAGCTTACCCCCGGCTAGGGAAAGTTGTGGGGTGCTCCTTGTCGCGATCCATCGCCGATATTTTCCTAGCTATTGCTTGTGCTTCACTTTGTGACACCTCAGCTTTCTTACCCACTCCCACAATGAAGGTCATTGAGAAACAAATCGGACGCCTCCAATCCTGCATCCCTGGTAGAGACTCGTCTCCAGTGCCTCAGGTTGCCGCCGAACCTTCCAACGTAGTACCCAACATGCAACCCAGCGCAATCCTCTGCGACTCGAACACCCCTGACTTGAGATGCTCTCGCTCTCGAAGTGCAGCACGTAGATTCCAACACACCCAAGGAACAGCTCACAGACCCCATCTCTCTTGGTGAACCACCCTCCAACAACTTGAGTGTTCCCGAAGTGCAGACAAAAGCTTCGGATGTCACCAATGTCATGCAGCAGGTCGACTCAGACCTCATGGAGAAATTTGGACGATTTAGAATCCTCGTCATCGGCAGGGTGAATGCTGGCAAGACGACCATCCTGCAGATAATCTGCAACTCGATCGAAGATCCCGAGATCTACAATGATCAAGGGAAAAAGGTATGATTTACCAGGCTGGGATAGACTCAATGCTAATACCATTGATGTGTGATCAGGTTGATCTTGTGATCGAGGGGTCCAGGGAGGTGGGTGCGATGGCTGCTGTGAATGTTTACAATGTCACTGCAACCCGTCACAGCGAGCATTCCATGACATCAATTATGAGACGGTTTTCAATAGCAACGAGAAATTTATTTTCCATGACTCACCTGGTTTTGAGGCTGGCCGTCAGGACGAGTTTAAGAAGATGAAGGACTTCATCACAGAGTGAACAGATACAACTACCCTAACCATCATGACACGGTCAGCACACAGTCATCCGGTCTTGCCCTGTGTAATGGGTTCGCCGCTACTATCCCGCCGCTATCATCATGGTAGCAGTTCAAACATTGCAGCGCTCAGGCTAAAGGCTATTACTTGCACGATCATCCGATGCCGTGACTATTACATTCGTGACTCGATCGCTGATACATAAGGGCTGAGAGAGAATCAAGTCATGCAACTCACCTTTCTATCTACCAGCTCTTCGAACCCATCTCATATCTCAACACCATCGAAAACATGGAAGCAATAAAAGCGGTATTCCAAACAAAACGCGCAGAAGTTTGTGCACGTCTGATGAGACGTCTGCGATGTTGATTTTATCCTGCAGGGTGACCATGTGTTGATCACTTTCGTCACCGCCAGCTATCCAAGGCTCCAAGACACCGTCCAAATCCTTATGGCGGTGGTGCGGACATCATCGAAGTGGGTGTACCGTTCTCGGATCCCATCGCGGACGGGCACGCCATCCAGGAGACAAATCTGGTAAATACTTGGTTGGACATTCCTGAAGACCGCGCGACAACATCGCTTTGGCTTGTGCGGCACCCCCTGGTCGCTCTTCGACACCAATGGATTTGGCCCATAGGGTCTCATTGGCAGGATTTACCAGGCGAGACTTTTCGAGGATGGCTCGTGCTTTGATACTCTTGCCGTCCAGCTCTTCGAGCTTACCCGCGAGAATCCAAAGAGTGACTTCTTTGGGACATGCTTTCATCCCTGCTGCATAGGATGCACGAGCAGCGGGGTAGTTATTTTGTAATTGGTGGATCTGTCCCTGGATCATGTGTAGCTTTGCGAACTTAGGGAACTTGGATAACGCAGTCAATACTGTCTCGAGGGCAACGTCGTAATGGCCTTGTTGTCGCTCGAATACGGCAGACTTCATCCATATCTGTTGAAGGTTGAGCCCGTGTTGAAAGAGAGAATATACAGACTACTTACACGCTCTGTATCGGCTACAGTTCGCGCACGGATGAGCAACTCCCTCGCCACCCAACTCACCGTTCTCCGCCTCTAGCTTGACAGCAGCAAGCCAAATTTGCTCGCTCTCTGGGTTTGCAACGAAGGCCTTCTCAAGAACTTCACGGGCAGCGGGCAGGTCTCCAGTCAACCACTTCTCCTTTGCAGACATCAACCATAGAACCTCTGCTTGCGGACAGTAGTGCACAGCTTGCGTTAGCACAGCGTTGAGTAATTCACTGCAAGGCCACCGTTAACGCGAGACGCTGGAGAGGAACAACCCTAATACGTACCGAGTTCCATGTGCCTTTTCAAGGTCTGCTGCTTTGCGCCACAAATTGCGTTTATCAGGGAATACCTTGAGTGCATGCGCCAAGATCGCTCTAGACGTGCCAACCATCCCTCAAGCCTCTGCACTCTCTGCATCCGTAACCCACGTGTCCAATG
Organism: Boletus rubissimus; assembly: GCA_038092795.1. Classification (NCBI taxonomy): domain Eukaryota; kingdom Fungi; phylum Basidiomycota; class Agaricomycetes; order Boletales; family Boletaceae; genus Lanmaoa; species Lanmaoa rubissima. The sequence goes on from JBBPQZ010000018.1 coordinate 8,025, forward strand.
GGTCCTCCTCTTCAACCTCCATAGCCACCATCGCTTTGATGATCGCCCCACACGTCCTCGGTGAACCCTCGGTTTCACACCGCTCTGCCTCCTTTAACCATTGCTCCCGCGTCAAAAGTACTTGGTGGCGTCGCAGCTCACGCACACCTGCCTCGATCGTCTTGTCGACAACGTCAAGCTCTTTGTTTCGTGCCTCAACGGGCTTGTCAAGATCTGCAGTCGCTTCCTGTTCGAGGAGACGACCAGCAGCTATCCAAATTTCGTGTGACGTTGGGACCGAGTTGCGAGCCTTGTTCAAGACAGCTTTCGCACGCTCTGGCGTTTCGAGACAAGCAAGCGCTAACCAAAGTTCGACAGAAAGAGGAATAACTTCAACAGCACGGGAGAGAAGGATACGGGCGTCGGATGCCGACGTTTCGAGGTTGACGGTCTCTTTCCATAGCTGTACGGAGTTAGGGATGTTTTCGAGAGCTGCAAAAAAGGTTAGTGGTAATGTGAGGAGAACGGCAGCCGTGAAACGCACCCTTTCTGAGCACTCTCTTTTTCGCTTTCACATCTTGCTCCAGATCGGTGGCGGCGAGCCATATTTTGACACTTTGTCCGACATGTTGAACTGCGTTTGCGAGGATGATTTTAGCATCGTCTCGGTTCTGCAACGAAAATCAGCACTAAAAATGGTGATTCTCGTGATCCATACGTACATGTAATCGAGCAGCCTCAAGCCATACATCTTCGCTCTTCGGGCATTGTTCACATCCAGCATTGATCAGCTTGCGTGCGACAACCATTCGACCAGCATGCTCCTCCAAACACGCTGCAGCGATCCAACCTGGGGCATGTTTCGGATTTGATTTCACGAGGGAATCAAAGAGCATCCATGCCCGTTTAATGTCACCAATTTCAGCCTCGGACTTGATCACAACGCTGTCCAAGGATGTCAGGTAGCCAGCCCAGAGTTGGTTGATGTGCCGGAGATCTGCGATACACTGGACGTTAGTATGACATGTGAAACTCCCGGGTGATGATATTCACCCGGTCAAGTTTGAGTGATGGAATTTTATCTCGTGCCTGACCAGTCTCCACGAAGTTGGTCATCGTCCCAAAGTCCGCAGGCGTTTCAAAACCACCCGACTAGACAATCCGACTTAGTATACATTCCACTCAGTAAAAATGGACGGTGACGTTACCTGTTACTGTCTTGCGCCCAAGGAACTTTCATATTCCGTCTTTGCTCTGTCACCCACGAGGACGCTGTCGGGGACGACAAAAGATCTCTCATCCTTTCTTCGCTTCTTCCGTGTGAGATTACCTACTTCTGGTATGTTTCCTGATCGGTAACGACAGAAAGGCCACATTTCAAGTCTGCAAGCTGTTGCTGGATTTTCGGACACTCTGCTCGATGATGCACCAACTCTGCATTTTCGCGTGCCTCCCTAATCATGAGGGTTATAACCATTGCAGTTCAGAAAGGCACGAATGGGGGCATAAACGAACCGGAAAGTACACACCTGCGTGCCCGTCTCCGCGAATCCATATCCTGATCGACCGAGTCGTATATCTTGTCCCCCTCTTCATCATCTTGTTCGTATGTCGTACCCGCAAAGAGGCCGTACTCGTTATCCGGGTCTTGAAATTGCTCAGGGTCGACGTCTTGCTCTTCACCACGTCTGGCCTGCGCCTCCCTGTGTAGAACAGTCCATTGAATGCGCCGTTATAGAGTCTAGAAATACAAGAGAAACGCACGCTATGGCTTCTGCGGATGGACCCTCTCTGGCGGGACCAATATCTGAACGCGTCGTGAAACCGGAAGCACTGGGGATCTCGTCATGTAAACAAATGATCGAAAAGATGACCGTTATACACACCCACCGAGACCGGCGACATAAGATGCTGGTGCTGGCATTGACAGGAATGCCAGCTTGTTGTTTTTGTTCGCTGCCATGGTTGGTGGGCGCAGATGGTAACCTCGATGGCGGTTGGTCAGTGTGTAGGAAGTGGACGAGCTCGCTGTCTGCGACTGGCATCGTGCTGACATAATAATATGGTCATAGTAGCTTAGCTAAGCAATCTGGGCTCTTTGATCTCAACGTTATCTCCATAAACGCGTAGTACACTTCTTGGATTTAGGACACTCCCTACACATTGCGATGCTAATATTGCCGACCCGGTCACACCCACTTTTCACTGCGCACACAAATCCACGTACATAAAGCACTCTTTTTTTCTTATCATACAGATCAGCTGGTGCTTCCCACTTGCTAAAAAAATCCTCTCAGAAGCGGAACCCCTACTCTGTCGACAACATAGAACAACGACGGCTACATGGGATCGACCATCACCTACAATTAGATAGATGTGGGCGGTCCATGCAGCCATGGTACCTCTTTTCCAAAGGACTATTCTCCGAAAAAAATCCCATTCAACCTGAATCAATGTGTACTTTTCCTCGTGTTCGATATATATCCTTGTCAGCCCGTCCTTGATTCCCTCAGGTATGCTCTGGTCGATGGTCATCTGGGCTGAACCACGTCCAACACGCAAGTCGCGATCGGTGGATGCGCTGAGAAAGTCCAAGGACAACGCAATCGTGACATGTACAGTTGCAAGATTGTTTTGGGCTGAGCGCAAGGTCGAGAAGGCGCGGCAATGGTTCTCATGATCAGTGGCGACAGAGCAAGACAGGGATCAGGGTGATCGTTGGGCTTGGTGGCTTAGATTCGAGCGACAGCATGGAACCGCAGTGAGTATTCCTACGTGGTTTGTGATGTGGCGGCTTATAGTACGCCAACCTTTCGCCTAGGAGCACGTTGCGGAGGTTATCAAACAATGTACTACTGCTGAACCGCATCACGGGCCGATGTGGCAGCCGGTAGCAAAGGACGATAGGAATGTGGCCAAGAGCACGAAGGAGATGTTGGAGTTGGTGGTGGAGGCGTTGCATTGAAGCGTCTGGAACGTAGTGTGTACCTAGTCAGTGCGATTCAATCAGTAACTTACAAATATCGAATGATCTCTTCGTCATGCGTCGTTTAGTAAGTCGAGCGGTCCCTATTAGTTCAACAGGATTCTCATGGCTGACTATTCCTGCCCAAGCCAAGGTTATTTATTCTATGCATTCATTTCTGTCGCAGGGGTCTCCTGAACTGATACTCCGCGATGGGCCCCATTAGCGGATGGCACGAAGGGGAACGCGCCATTCAACACAAGATGGACTACGCTAGGGTCATGTCCGAAGCGTGGACATGGATCGAACCTGAAATGCCTGAAGAACACCATGTATTCTACATCACCCGCCTTCCGTTCATCCCTGTCACCACGATCGACAACAGACACCGTCCTTGGTCCTCCATCCTCGCCGGTCCAGATGGTCACCCTGGGTTTGCGACCAGTCGACATCTGGGCGAGCTCACGTTGAATGCACAGGTGTGGGAGGGGGATCCGTTCCCTCAGAATGTGTCGTTGTCGAGAGGGAGCCCCGCGTTGATCGCAGGGATCGGCATCGATTTTTCGACGCAAAGACGGAACAAGCTCGCGGGGTACATTGAGACCCTCGAAAATGATGGGCCGGTACTCCGCGTGCGATCTATCGTGAACGAAGCCATTGGGTACGTACTCCAGAGCCACCAGTACGGTCATCTATCGTGACGTTGGGTATGCGATAGAAATTGTCCAAAGTACATCAATGTACGAGATCTCGTGCCGTCTTCGGACACACATCTGCGTGTCGTATATCGACGTCTCGACTTGTCGCCCGACGAGCGATTGCCCGATGATGTCATATCGTTCATTCGTGGCTCGGATACACTTTTCCTGGGGACGTACTATGATGCTGGGGTAGATGGTGGACGGTTTCCGTCGCATGTAGGCATGAATTAGCGGGGTGGTAAACCTGGGTTTGCTCGTATTCGAACCAGCGATGGTCGGATGGTAGTGCTTCCAGACTACTCTGGTACGTCGACCCTCCGGATTGTTCGAAGAAAACTCGCACTTCGTCCAAGGTAATCGGTTACTGACGTCGCTCGGGAACATCGAGGCTACCCCACTGGCTGGGGTCACGTTCGTTTCGCTTGTGACAGGCCTCATTCTCTATCTTACAGGCGATGCACATAACCTCGTCGGCCCCGCCGCGCAGCGACTCATGCCTCGTGTCAATGCATTGACAACTATCCACTCAGGAAGATTTCCCAGTTTTTGTGTGATATACTGAAAAAGTAACCAGTGCTGGCGTGCTCTCTCTCTCATGAGTCGGGTCTTGCCTTCTTCCCGGACCCTGGTGAAGTGCAACCCTGAAATATTTTTCAGCACTATGCGACAGCTTATGGCAGGAAGAGAACCTACCTTGTCATTGTACGAATCCCAGAATGTTGTGCAGTCTGGTTCTGGCTGGTCGATTTCCCAATGACCTATCACAAGGCCGGAACCCTAATGCAGCATCAGTCTCCTGAACATCTTGGAAGAATCAACCTACCCTCTCCTCACAGATCTTTGGTAAGTATGAGATCCCATGAATTTCAAGCGGTGTGGCCTTGCACGCATCCAACCGATGCTTCCAAGCTATAGGCAAGTTCATTAGTTGCGTGGTATACTCCCTCGTCGCATACGTGGTGCATGTATGCGCCTCGACATTTCCCCAAAACATGTGGTGTTTCTGACATTCTTCTTCCTCATGCCATTCCCGCTCCTCTCGCTCCCATTTCCACTCCTCTCACTCCCGTTCTCTCTCCTCTCCCTCACGTCGCTGCATCTCTTCAAGCTCGCGCGCATGCTGTTCAATCTCGCGCATCCACTCCCGTCGAACCCTTTCTTGGCGTGCGTGTTCCTCTTCCATGCGGCGAGCTACCTCTCTTTTGTGCTGTTCGGTTGCGCGTTTCCAACCTTGCTCGATTTCGACATGTTCCTGGTTCTTGTGTTGCCATTCGCGCTGTAGGACGACATGCTGGGCTTCTTCTTTTTCCCAGTCAAGATGAATGCTGTCCCTCGTGGATGGGTCTAATGGACAACGCATGAAATGCATGCGTGTGTGATAAACCATGGATAAGAGGATGAAGAGCGCCGGCCTCCAGCCTCTGACTCGGAGTAAACGAGACATGGATATTCCTCTACGCTCTCTCTTCCACGGGAGTAAGGGGGCAGCCTCAGATGAACCCCTAAACAAAGCAGACGACACGAACCAGGAACAGGTGAGGGGCGTACCAAGAGAACACACGAATGACGCACTGGTATACAATCACGGATGAGGCGCCACCGCCCGCGGAAGAACTGATAGGGTGAGGATTGCATGCGTTACCGGGAGATGTGCCTCGTATCATGTGAGGTGGGGGAAGTGACGATTGAAGGACTTACCCTTGTAAGGATTTCACCATACTTGGTCGCCGACAGGAGAATGGGGTACTAATCAGGACGAAATCCCCTCTACCAACCGAAAAGGACAATTGTATCGCGATTCAGCACGAAGCGTTGCTGTGCAAGACGCCTGCACGGCACTCGGAACATACTAGCACGAGGCGGGTCGAAAAAGGAAAGTCAGTAGGAAAACCAACACCAGGCTCGAAGCATCGCGGCAACCCAGATTTTGCACAGAGACATCCAAAACACGAAGACAAACAAAGATCAACGAGAGTTTGGGATGAAACGATGGGGCGCATACGACGAGAGCATCATTGTGTCGACAGTGGAATTGGTGTCCAGGAGACCCGCTCTCAACAACGGCATCACACGCACAAGCAAAGGTTTGTCCTGAGGAGCTGAACCAAGCAATCAAAATGAATCAGCATTACACAATACAGTATTCTGTCTATCAGATACGCTTGATGGACCTGTATCCAGATGTCGCCGAGATAGATGTTGTAAATCAACCATCAATTGTGTATGTGTGTACATTTCAAGTCGTATTGAGTAAAGAAGATACGGACGATACACAAACCTGCCAGCCCATCAACGAGTGGAGAGAACATGGTGACGACCAGTCGTGACCAGTATCTAAAGGCCTGACCCACACAGGACCGTTATAACCGCCGCGGATGTGGAAAATATTGACGTAGACAGTTAGTGTCATCAAGCTCCCAGTGGCCATATGTTCCCAAGTTCTGCAATCACAGATAAATCGTTTAGCATCGCCCGGACATTGCCAATTTGCAACGTACGTATTGAAAACATTCTTGGGCACCTGAGAATTCCATCCCATTGAAGCGAGCTGGCGTCGGGGCACAGAATTCTCGCCAGCCGCTCCCCTTTGGAAGATTTTCCAGGTAATGTTCGATACGCTATGGGGTGGCCCAATTAAAAGAAGCGCAACGTTTATGAGGTTTGTATCTTACCCGCTTTCCTGAACCTGGAGATGTACAACCCTGCAGTGATCGTCAGTCCGGTGCAACGCTGAATCTATAGGTCGGGAAAAGACTTTCCTTGCCCTTGTACCAGTTCCAAAATGTTGCACAATCTGGTTCGTACTGATTTATTTCCCATCTTCCTATGACAGTACGATGACAGCACCAGGGCCCTGAAGCGACGTCAATCTTGGGAGTACCCTCTAGTTACCACTACATACCTTATCTTCGCAACTCTTCGGTAGATATGGGGTCCCGTGGACTTCAAGTGGCGTAGCCTTGCACGCCTCCACTCGATGCTTCCAAGCTATGGGCAAGTTCATGAGCTGCGCCGTGTATTCTCTGGTAGCATAAGTGGTGCATGTATGCGGCTCAATACCACCCCAGTGCCGGGGACCGTAAGATATAAATGCTTTGGACTGACCGTCAATTTCGCCGGTTTTAGCCTTTGGGGTGGGTTTCCTACGAGGCACGCGCTCTTTTATTCGGTCCTGCCGTGCCTTTTCCCGTTCGACCTCCAAACGTCGTTCCAGTTCATAGTTGCCTTCATCAATGCCATTTACGAGCTCACGCCTGCGAGAGTTAGTTTCCCCAGCGTCTCTGAAAGCGGCCATAGCGACGGAGAGTGCGGGAGAGGCCATGGTAGACGGAAGGGGGGATCCTCGTGACTCGCTCGTCGTGGAGCGGGGAGGGTCTAATCGAGACTTGGACGGAAGGGAAATGTTGTCTATGTGACGGTGTTGAATAGAAGCATCTGAGAGAGTTGTACTAGAGCTATCCCGACATTCCCGAGCGTTCAAGTCGTTGACTATGCGGGAGGAGGTTGAGGTACGTTCGGAAGCGGAGTAATCAGAAGGTTGACGAGGTCTCAGTTCCGATCTCTGTGAGCGATGGGGACGATTCGGAGATGAAAGACAGCGGCCTTGGGGGAGGAGGAGGAGAAAGGAGGGTTGCTGTGGGTGGATGGGCCGGAGGGAGGTTTGGTGATCTGGAGAAGGAAGTTGGGTAATTGAGCGGGTTTGGGAGGGGACTAGATATCGACGGAGTGTGAGTGCTCGGACGAGAAGTCGGCTGCGACTCGAATGGCAGGCGCGACATGATCCTCGTCGTTGTACTTGAAACCTGTCACCACCCAAATCCGGTGCTAATCCAATGTCACTTCCTCTTCCTCTCAGGCTCAAGACACCGATGTCCTCGTCCATTGGTGGTCACCGAAACTCGACCGCACTCTCCCCAGCACTCTCTTCCTATTCATCCCATGTGTGCAGGCCTCCATCACATCCTCGCAGCACCTTCGGATTTCCATCTCTAGGTAATCCCGGTGTGATAGACTTTTATACCCACTTCCTCGACACCATCCATGATTTGGATATCTCAGGCACACTTGCCATCCTCGCATTCTCCCATGTCGGCCATACCCCATCCTTGGCCTCAAAACATACTCTTTCAAGCCCCCATTCTTCGCAAATTAGCTCAGCACACCTTCCCCTCGTCCTCAGCTTACCATGCCGACGCGTCGAAAACGCTGGGAATGTTACATATCCCCACCAAGACTTTCTCCGTCTGTCAAGGGGCTTTAACAGGGAACTCCGGATTATCTCACAGGTGATCCTGAATTTATGCGAAGTGACCTCGACGCTGTCGTTGGCGAGTACCCGGTCGAAGGCCAGGGTAAACCGTTACGTTACTTTGTGCGTTTCAAAGATGGGCTTGCACGTAGGGTCAGTCACAGCTCCTTGTTGCCTTCTCTCCTTTTCGAAGCTCAAGCTTCTGCAGATTTCTTCGCATACATTTATCGCTCGATACAGCGACCTTGTCAATGAGTACCGTGCGTTCTGCAAGGCTCCCTTCTGTCGTATTCTCTTATAGCCCCTTCAGATCGCCGAAAGGCACAGGGTCTACTTGACCACTTTGATCCTGCTTCCGATGACGTCCACGAGCACTCGCGAATGAATGCTAGGCCATCGGTCGACGCAGTCACTCGTATTGCAACCTCGCTCGCATCCTCCGAGAGCGACGCATCACGGTCCCCTCCTCCTTCCGATTCTCCTCTAACGGAAGACGACGACGAGGGTTACACTAGCCGAGCTTCGATCTGCAAATCCGCCCGCCTCGCTGCAAGCAACAGGAAACTCACACAAAGCAGGCTTCCATTCAGTCCTAAGAAACTTCGCAGCACTCGCATACGGCGAGAACGATCGGTTTCTGACTCCGGAGATGATCGTGGCTGCGGTCAAGTAGATTCTGATGTAGAAATTCTTGTGCCTAGAAAGTCAACACGTTCACAGAAGAGCGCTCGCTCTAACCTCGCTGATTATCTTGTCGACAAGGAAGAGTCAGACAGGGATATCTACCACGACAGCCCTCGACGCAAATCCGGAGTACAAGCAGCTGGGAAGAAATCCAAAAAGAAACGATCTGCTACAGCCCGTCCTGCCTATGGGCACTTCCGTGACATCGACGATCTTGATTTTGATTCCTACGAGGACGAAGCAACCTCATCTCTTTGCGTTCACAGAGACGTATGCGAGAAATGTCATAAACCTCCCGCTCACAAACAGTTGACGAAAGTGAAAAAAAGCAGACGCAAGATCAAAGATGATGAAGGCGAATCTGACGACGACGATGAAGACCACGTACGAGGTTTTGAAGGCTGGGTTCGATGGTTTGGATATCTAGAATTCTATTCCTTCATCCTGTTAATATGATTTCCAGTCTCAAATGTCCTGTGGTTGCCCATTGGATGTGTCTTGCAAGAACTCAAAGGGATGAAATTACGCGGGCTGCTCGTGTTCGTGATAAAGATCGATGCAGAGCACAAACGGAAGAGGCCAGCGAACCATCAGCCGGCGATTCACCAGATCGCAACCAGCTTGACATCAACCAGACAACCGAGTTCATCTGTGGGTTGTGTATGAAGGGTGGTGTTTGCATGGAATGCTTAGAAGTGGCTCTAGAGCCCGACCCATCTCTCGCAAATAAGCAACCTCCCTGCATATCCTCCCTTGGTCCCGCACAAAGTGATGTTCCCGACATCGAGATGGTCGATAATGCTTCACTTATTTGGGACGACATCTCGTTGAAACCTTCTCAGGAACTCCTTCTCAGGTGCTTTTCTTGCCGGCGACTTGCTCATTATCGACATCTGCCCGTCCCAGAAAATGCGGCTTGGGAGGATGCAGACCTTGCAGGTTACCATCAAGAGGAAAATGGCTGGCGTTGTGCTGATCGCGCGTCTTACGTTTATCTACTGGATAAAATTCTGGCTTGGCGGCCCTACCCTTCAGGTGTCGTTGAACCCACTTTAGCAAATCCACCTAATGGCAAGGCTCCCCTTCCTCGAGAATACTTAGTGAAATGGGCAGGCCGGAGCTATCGACGGATGCAATGGGTGCCACATATTTGGCTGGTTTCGACTAACTTGTCGAAGCTGAAGCACTTCCTTACTGGGGGTTCCAAAGTCACGCTTCTCGACGAACCAGTATCCGATGAGGCCGCTATGGAAGTCAACATGCTTAATGGTGTGGACAAGCAACCGATTACCTTTGAACCTAGCATAGACGTTACTCCTGAAGTCGGCTCTTCAGCTGAGCCGAAGCACATCTCACTCAGTCCTTTACCCGATGCTGAGCGTCGAATCTGGCTTGGAAGACCATCGACCGCGTTCTCGATGTGCACTTCTGGAATCCCTCGCCAAGCATGAATGGGAAACATAAGAGGGGTGTCACCCGTAGGGTTCGGGTCGATGGATCACCGCCAAGTTCTCGGCAACAGCTAGAGTGCGCTTACGCAGAGGGTGAATAGCCTGATGAATCATTAATGGAGGAACTGGATGACTGGTTGTCAAGGACAGGAGAAGCTTTATCGGTTGAGCACATCGACCAAGTCATATGGGTATTCGCCAAGTGGGATGATCTGGGGTATGAGGAAGGTCAGTACCCCAAGCTTGCATGCGACAACACTCTCTCAATTCTTTGATAGCAACTTGGGATTCTCCACCTCGTCGCAGAGAGCCCGGGTATAGTGCCTATGAGCGCGCATTCCAGCATCTTATCAATTCCCGGGAGGTTTTCGTCAAAAGGATGCGAAGAGAGATTGACAGCCTGGAGGCTCGTGTCGAGAACGGTTACGGTGCCTTTACTCTCAAACGAGATCTCGATGAACAGCCTGATCTTGGACAGAGTAATCAACTCAAGTTCATGAAATTCCAAGTTTGTGGCCCTACTCTGATCTAACGCTTTGTTCATAAGCCTGCAGATTGATGGATACAACTGGCTTTGCGATAATTGGTGGAATCGACAACCTTCCATATTAGCTGATGAAATGGGTTTGGTTCGTTGTCCATTGCCTTCTTTCTGCCTGCCCTGATATTCTCTTTGCAGGGTAAAACAGTTCAGATCGCCACGTTTCTCGGAACATTAGTCGATAAGTTCAACGCTGCTCCTGCGCTGGTTGTTGTCCCAAACTCCACAATCATCAATTGGGTTGGGGAATTTTCGCGTTGGGCTCCCAGACTCAGGGTGGTACCCTTTTTCGGGGAAGCCAAGTCGAGGGATGTGGTCATGCGATATGAGCTATTTCATGAACCGAAGCGCGAACCGAAATACCATGTTCTCGCCACTACGGATGAGACTGTCACCAACCCCAGGGATTTTACCGCTGTCTTCAAGAGCGTAGGTCGTTGGGAGATTCTGGTGGTCGATGAGGGTCAGCGCCGTGAGTGCTCCTTTTATGGCTTCGAATCTTAATTTCATTACCGTCCCAAGTTAAAAGCGATAATAGTCTTCTTTTCAACAAATTAAACGAGCTCAAGCTAATCCACCGAGTCATCATGACAGGGGTCAGTCAAAAATTATCCATCTCAACATTTCGTTCAACATCTCCTCCTAGACCCCGCTGAACAACAGCATCCGTGAACTCTTTAACTCAATGAATTTCCTTGACTCCCGTAAATGGCGGGATCTTGAAGCATTGGAGAGGGAGTATGAAGAGCTCAGCGAAGACCTCGTGCGTCAATTGCACGTAAGATTAAAACCGTACTTCCTTCGCCACATCAAGATTGAAGTACCTCAGCTCCCACCCAAGGTATTTACGTCCCCCCTTGAGTGTCGACCGCTGAACATATATTTGTTCAGAACGAGGTCATCGTGTCACTCTCAATGACTCCTTTGCAGAAGGAGATTTATCGATCCATTCTCAGTGAAGTTTTGATGCAACGTAAGCTGGATGGTTAACTTTACTTTGGGCCAGAATTTAGACGTCCTCAAGCACCTCGCACAAGCGTCGACGGTCAAAGCAGATCGTGAAGAAGTCTCGAAGACGAATATGAACAACATGCTGATGCAGTTACGGAAGTACGTACCCGTTCAGGTTACCATTGACAATCGTTACGAATAGTGTCAGGTGTATCCAACACCCATACTTGATCTCGGATGACATTGAGCCTTGCGGCCTCGAGCTGCACGAGGCTCACGAGAAGCTGATCGACGCCAGCGTGAAGCTTCGACTGCTAAGATCACTGTTACCCAAACTCAGGCAAGAGGACATCGTGTACTTTTATTCAGTCAAGTGAGTCTCGTTTCTTCGTGTAGTCTGAGTGTCTTTAATCGATCTCCTCAGTTTGTCATTGCTCTCAACGTCATCGAAGATTTCTTGAGAGGCGAGAATTACAAATACCTTAGACTGGTGCTGTCATAGGCTTGTCGAGTTAGCCTTAACTTACTCTTTCCCAGAACGGCGATACGAAACAAGCGACCAGACAGAAGGGCATGGATGAGTTCAATAGGGTCGATATGAAGCTGTATTTATCACGTCGACAGTGCGAGAGAATACCAAGTTTATTTCGCCCGCACCGACCGCTTCGTCGTCCCAGACACATGCAGCCCCGAGCTCTCCACAGAACACGGACATGGCCAGCCCTCCGATCTCAGCGAGTATCTACACTGTTCCTGCATCTCCTCTGCGCTCTTCGGGATTGAACGTGGACCGACCTCCACGCCGTATGCTACGGTTGATGTTACTGACGGCGCAATATCAGATATCCACTGTCCGGGATTCTTTGACGGGAGAGACCTGCGGTGCTTTGCCGAAGCCACAGTGGTACCCCGATTTAGAAGACAAGGGATTCATCGTGCAAATAGAAATTCGACCCTTCAGTGGCGCCAATGGAAATGACGACAAAGGGACGACAAACGGGAGCCCCGGCATGCGCAGGCGTCGATTGGTCGACCAATCTGTAATGTCTGAATCCTGGACGGACATACGAGGGGACATACCGTGAGGCGAATCATGACGGACTTACTACATGGGAGTAAATTTCCCTGGGTTGTTGGAGAGTATGAATTCACCGGAACAGCCAAAACCACAGGCCTTTGACAGAAGCATGCCCTTACCGCAGTCAACAACGAGAACGATAAAAATAACCTCGTGTCAAGTTCCAGAGCACTTGGATGACGAAATGGGTGATTGAAATTTGCCCATCCAGCGTCGTTCCAAGAATAATGGCAGCACCCGACAGACAAAATGATGGCTAAACCTCGCCGACAGTGATGCGAACGATACGTAAATAAATTTATTTATGTTGCTGGTAAACTAGTAGAGTCGTACATATCGTTTGATCGAGGACAATGGCACTCGTCAGATAGAGGGTTCCTGAACGTCCAAGGGCAGCCTGATACCAGCTGTGGCGAAGCGTAGTTTTACTTCCTTCACTAGGGTCGTATTACTTTATCTGGACCAAGACCTTCTGAATTCAATAGAAACAAACAACAACACGTGCTTCAGCTCTGCCACCCTTCATCCGAGGAGTAAAAACACACCAAGTGTAATACCCCCCACAGCTCCTGCAAAGAAAATATTCAATTTGCCTTGACCCTCTCACCGTCACACCCACTTTCGCTACGCACCGACCTTTTTAGTTCGGCGATATAGTACTACTATTTTTCCAAATCTAGATGGTCAGTGTCAGTTCATCGTCTCGGATCGCACACCCCCAAAGCGAACTATGTCTGCATAGATAAGCAGTGAAGAAACATACCGTGTGCCCACATAGCCTCACCGATCCTGTGTGAGACAGTAAACGCGAGTCCAATGACCGGGATATCTTCCAGTAAAGCCGCAGCAAAACCGAACACTAGCCATTTTTGTATTAGAACATAAGGGGCCATTTCAGTCACCTGACAGTGGAATGCGATCGCGCACATCGGTAATCCCATTTTCTCTCTTCAATGAACACAGCAATCTCATGGGGTGTCATCTTCTTCGCTTTAAAGTACTTTTGGGTACAGCACAACAGGAATTAGGGTATTAGTAGGATAAAGATGGGACGGACTCACTGGCTTGTGGCGGTGTTGCGCTGTTTCCAGGGCTTTAAAGTCTGCTGCTATGAACGCACCCACGAATGGATACAAGGACAGCGGAAGAAGCAGCACTGAAAATGTTATATATCGCTTTAGCATTCCACTGCCCCTGCTTGTTCGTGAGTGTATACACACCTTTCTTGACGATAACACCGACGGCCCATGCACCCATCGTGCTGCTCGCGCGCGCGCTCAGGCTTTTATTGACGACGGGCAGCACGTCCCATTCCTCCACGTATGGTTGCCAAAGGTCGGAACCCTTGCCGCGAGAGGCAACTGTCTGGTCCCATGCACGTTGGTGGGCGATGCGGATGTTGCGAGAGAGGAAGAAGGTGATGATAGATGTGGCTTGGGTTCCAAGCAGCAGAACTGCCATGTCTGACAAGAATGACATAAGGAGAGACGCTACACCGGGTGACTCGAGGAACGTACAAGTGGACGCATTGAATAGCGACCTGAACCCGAGGAAGGTCTCCTCCGAGAGGTCCGAAGCGGTCTGTGAGAGGCGAGTGATGTAGTTGAAAGAAAAAGAGAGAAGAAGGGTTCTGGAGGAGTGCCCACATGATGTGCCTTTGAATCCTGTATGTCAGGCATGTCTTGAGCCTAACACGTCAGTCAAAGTAGACGCCGTGAAAAAGGACACCAAGGCGCACCCATAGAAACCCGACGATAGGACCCCGCTGTGCACCATGCTTACACTTATCCCAAGCAGGTTTGTAGAGCGATTTGTCTGTGCATAATCGATAGACCCCGACAACGACATAGGACGGAGGAAATTTGAGACGGAGGGTTGCTCACTGGAGGTTGGTGGGTACTGGATCCGATCCTAAGCTAGTACTTGCCATCGAATCTATAGATGCGGGTGCCAGTGATCGCTGTGGTTGAGGTTTCGGAGAAAATTTGCTTATGTAGCAGTGCTGAGCCCTGCGGCACCAAAGGATAGACACCAAGATAAGCGCAGCCACCACCCGTGGGTCTTACTGTAACAGGGGAGAAGTTCTCCATGTGCCTTCTCGGCGTCGGACTCGCCGACTATCGGCAACTTCTATACCGTCCATAAGTCGCTGAATCGCCAGTGACTTCGTGCACCACTGATACCCTCGCAGGCGGAACATCGCAACGTAGAAATGCCTGACGATCTCCAGGTCATGAACATTGACCTCAGCGGTGTGTACTTGGATCGTCACGCTCACTGGCAGAACAACTCTCATATTCATCCCACGGCAGTCATCAAAGCTGAGTTACCAGTCTTTACGAGTGAATGGTTAAAATGTTTTGTCGAAATCCGCGTTGACGATAGCCCGAATTCTCTTCGTACAAAGCCGACGAGAAGGGCTGTGCAACATGAATGGGAAGAACGGTTCTCGCTGTGAGTGCCTCAAAACATGGTTGCGTGATTATCTTTTGAGACTGAATCTTGTTCAACATAATGCTATAGACCAGCCCAATCCGAGACGATCCTTCGCTTTGACTTGAAACAGAAAGCTTTGCTATGCCAGCAGTCGTTGGTCTCTGCAAAAATTCAAATATCAGATCTCTTGGTGAGTCGACAACATTCTGGAGGTATGGTAATTCTGTGCGTGTACTCTCTGTGGATAAAGACTATTTCAGCAGGGCAAGATCGGGATCTACTGATACAACTTCAACCGTGTCTCGAAAGACGAAGGGCGAACGGCGACTAGTGGCGACTACTTATTCGGTTACACGGGACAGGAAACCTCCCAGAGGTAGTAGACCAGCTGCATGCCAAGAGCGTCGAGAGCTGTATGGCCGAAACTGTGGTAAAATTGGAAGCATTTATGGCAGTGGGTGATGCCGTTGCTCAAGTGCGGTGATTGTCATTATGAATCGACCGTTAACATCGATCATGGTACCCTCAGAGCAATCCATACGCATTGGTGGCGTGGAAGACTGTCTGCCTTCTACACGGTGCTGGCCATGCGACCTGACATCCTAGATGCTTTCTGATCTACCGCCCCGATTATCAAAGGACAGGTAGACAGGTATGCGAGACTCGAAGACCTCGGTGGGTTGATGAAGGACTCTTATGCATTCGTTGAAAGCATCAAATCTTTTCCGGAAAAGATACCTGCCCTCGAAGCGACGGCCCGTACTTTGTTGTCGCAGACGGTCGAATGTACCACGTTCCTTCGTGAGTGTATTGGACATGGCCTTGGAGGTATTGTTTTCTCTCCACCCAATCTTTTTCCGGGTCTCAGGCTGTGCCATACAGCAAGACTGGTGTCCAGTGCATGGATGGGTCGCTGGATCAACGATTTCACACAGAGTTTCACTGCACTCAAAGAGTCGTTGGAGACAGGTACCTCGATGCATACAGCACTCATTTGTTTTCACCTCGATGACAATGTCAATAAACTGCGTTAGGTGCATCCTAATTTCTATTGTTAACGCTGCTGACAACACCCTATCCAGTCAATACACAGGCGTTGCTGAAACTCAGGCCTGCTGACATGGACGACGCGACACGATCCGAATGTCTCCCGGATATGCGCATGGACATTCTCGCCGAGATTCTTGCATGGGCTTCTATGCCTACCATCAAGGGGAACATTTATTGGTTACACGGCTTCCCTGGCGCAGGCAAAAACACGATTGCAACGTCCATAGCCAACATATTCTGGGACCTCCGCCGTCTCGGCGCATTTATGTTTTTCACGCGCGGCGTGGCGGCTCGAAGTGACTCCGCATTGCTCATTCGCACGTTGGCGTATCAGCTTGGGGAGTTTGACCATCGCATCGGCAGCGCTATTGCCAAGGTCATCGAAGAAGTACCAAGTATCAGACAAACACCCCTTCGCTGGCATTTTCAAAGCTTCTCGTCGAGCCGTTCGCTAGCCTCAACGATTGTCTCAGAGAAGGCCCCATCCTCTTAGTGATTGACGCTATTGATGAGTGCGGACAGTCTGAGGCGCGCGAGGAGCTGCTCAGGATTCTCGCATCAGAAAGTCCCCGCTTTCCCCTGACCATTCGCATCTTCATCACGAGTCGTGCAGAGAGAGACATCCGTGACTCGCGACAGCGCGGTGTACAGTTGTCCGTGTGCAAATGGGTCTACTGGGAAGTCAAGCGCGGAGTGATCAAGAATCAACCCTTGCAAATCGCCCACTGCGAGCGGTAGGAACCCGTGTATGCGAAGGTTCGCCCACTGCGGAAAGCAAGCTCGCCATGGTGAGAGACGAAGAAAGGCGATTAGGAGTAGGCGGCGGAAAAGGAGCGCCAGCCACTTTCGGCATCGCGAGGCGAGCGGTGACGGGCCCGCACACAGATCGCGAGGTCGCGCTCGCGCGCGGCATTTGCCGATTTGGTCACGTGGGTGGACGCCGACCGACAAAGAAACCTGTAAAAACTTGGACCCCGACCTCCGGCCGCACATTTGCGAACCAGGATGCCCTCCCAAAGTTGCCCATTCCTCCTCTCGAGCACACTTGCGAGCAATATCTAACAGCCCTCCACGGCTTGCAAGATGACGAAGAACATGCCGCTACTACCCGTGCCGTCCAGGGCTTCCTTCAAGGAGATGGTCCTGCCCTTCAGGAGCGTCCTAAGCAGCGGGAAGCAGGAAGAGCAAGGTATGTCCCTATACGCAATCATGTTTAGACGCAACACCGACCTTTTTCGGGCACTCCTCTGTCGCGCAGCTATATCGAGGACTTTTGGTGAGGAATTTCGACTCTTCCCATTCCTGCCACGCCGTCTCATTGTATTGCGATACGAATCATCGCTGCGTCCGACATAGGTACGAAAGCTACTTGTCACACAGCGACCCCGCGGTCCTCGCTCTCAACCCCTTCTTCGCGCTCGAGTCCGCCTCTCCTCCACTGGGATCGTCTGTTGATCTTAATGTCACTTCTCAAGGAACGATCCCACCCCCGATCAAGGATCTCAGCTGCCTCGCGCCGCTTCCCTCATCATCTCTTCCCTCGGCTTCGTACATGATCTTCGTGCCGGATTACTCGATCCCGATGCCGTCCGTGAACGTCCACTTGACATGGATCAGTACACGCGACTGTTCGGAGCAGCACGGATCCCAACATAGGTGCGGATCTCCGTTGATCGATCGCGGATCGAAGCTGATCGTACTGGCATAGAGGGGATGTAAGATGGTCGTCAACGAGGCTGCTCGTCACATCGTCCTCAGATGAGGACAGTTTTGTACGTATACCCAACTATTTTTCATTGTTGTTATTAGTTTGAACGACCCCGTCTACTCAGACTGGTTCGACGTGCTCGATGACGAGAATCGGCCTCTGTTGACGGAACGCGAGGTGCTTCGGAACCTTCAGGCAGGATACAGACAAGACCCCTATCACGGAGGTCCGTCAATCGTTAATTCACACAACACTCTTTTCGCTCATATTGAATGTTGATGACGTTCAGGTTGCTCGCACGGCTATCGGAGTGCTCACCGCTAAAAACCGAAAGACCTAGTCTCACTTGCGCCAAGCGCTTGCAGAAGACCGAACAAACGCCGCTTGCTTGAGTCTTATTGACGATGCGTTGTTCGTCGTCCGCCTCGACGACGCCGCACCCGCTCGCGAAGGTATCGAGAACCAGCACAACAACTCGGGAAACGCGAATGGAGAAGACCTGGCTGCGCTCTGCTCCAATTTCTTGTGCGGAACGTACGACCTTCGAGAGGGTGTTCAAGTAGGGACATGTACCAACAGGTGGTACGACAAGGTTTGGGTTCATGCGCTACTTTGGTGTGACGTACTCACGCCGCGTGAGTACAGCTTCAGATCATCGTTTGCGCGGATGGTGCTGCTGGAATCAACCTCGAGCATACTGGCGTCGATGGTCACACCGTTCTCAGGCGCGTGCTCGACTCGGAACCCCCGCCCACGAGGTACCTGAACGTTATCAGATTTGCAGCCGATGTGTTCACAGAGGGCCTCATGCTCTTGGCGCGTTCCATCAACCCTTCAGCGCCTACACTCTTCCATGCTCCGCTCTCCCCTCATGCAAAGTCTTACAAACCTCCCAAGGCTCTGCCCTGTACGATACAAGCCCCGCAAAACTCATTCGGACGCTTACACCTCAGATCCGTGTTGGAATTCGGTTTGCAGAGACGAGGCTGAGCGACTTGATCTGTCAGAACGATTGCCAAGCTTTGGAATTCAAGGGATACGGAAAGAAATTTATCACTAGCCATGGATTCAGCCCAGATGCATTCGTTCAAATGGCATTTCAGGCAGCGTATTTTGGCCTTTATGGTAAGTTGTGTCCGCTTGGATTGTTGAAGAGGCTGATCTTATCGCTATTAGGAAGAACCGAGTGTACATACGAGCCTGCGATGACGAAAGCGTTTTTGCGTGGCCGGACCGAAGCAATCCGAACCGTCCAGCCGGAGAGTGTTGAGTTCACAAAGGTCAGCGCCTTCATCGCCACTATTCGTTCAGACACCTTGTTCGTTTGATTTATTTTTGCAGACGTTTTTCTCAGAGGCGTCCAACGAGCAGAAGATTGTCGCCTTGCGCAAAGCATCCGAACGTCACGTAGATTTGACGAAAGAGTGCAGTCAAGGCCTCGGACAAGACAGGTCAGTCTTGGAGGGTCAACGCTAGCCCAGCTATGCTTACACCCGAACTAGACATCTCTACGCGCTGTATTACCTTTACCAACGCCAGCTGAGTGGGAACCTCGACCCCCTCCCAGATGATCCTGTTCCTAGCACCTCGACGACTGTTCAGGCGGCGTTGCCATCCATCTTCGCGGACCCCGGTTGGAACTTGCTTGGCACATCTATTCTGTCGACGTCAAACTGCGTAAACCCTGCGCTCTGGCTTTTTGGATTTGGTCCCGTCGCAGCAGATGGGTACGGTATCGGTTACATCATCAAGGAGAATAAAATAAGCTTGTAAATATCATTCCAAGCCTGTGCGCTTTCTTGAACTGACACCTGAGTTTTCATATGCAGTGTGGCGTCGTCAAAGCGTCTCCAGACAAGGCGGTGCTTGGATACGTTGCAGAGTTACTTGTCGGAGGTCCAGCACATCCTCGTCCATCTTTACTTGTCAGCTAACGAGAGACCTGCGCCGTTTGTCGATCGTTCTTCTAATTGGTTACCCTGACTTGGCTCCACGTTGGAGCGGGTGGCACGGGCCTGTCATTCCGCTGACTCACTCGCAACTTGCAAGGACGAGTCGGAGGGTGTTTGTGGTGAGCAAACGAAAAAGCTAAGTTCAAATTTCCGTCCAACTCAAACGTGCAGGATCGTCCTCCCACTGAGCTCGGGGGTTTTGCCGGAAATCAGATTTGGACGACATCCCGCACTGCCCAAGACCCCTTCGCGTGTTTTGTCCGTATTGTCGCACCCGCGACATGCTAGGCCCTGACGGACGACGAGAATGCCTGAAGACTGACTATCCGCCATCCGCACGAGCATTCTTTTGAACACACTCTGCACGTAACGCCGGAATCTGTGTCGCTCACGTCGGCAGTCTCTCGCTATCGCTCTTATGGAACGTGCGCTGCACGCATTAAATTGACTTGTTCCGCTTTGGCAGCTGGAGTGAGTCCATGATGGTTTGCGAGATTGTTACACAACTTACCCAACCTTACCGCTGCGATTTTAGCTCGTCGGCGTTGCGGCCCATCTACAAACCTAGCCGAGCTGAAAGACTCGAAATAGTCCCCGTTTGGGCATAGTGGTGAAGTAATCCGTGCTGTAAGACCCTCTTTGGGATCATTTAAGCGCCTGCCAGCCAATGAGGGGGCTTGCCTGGCTACGAAAGAGTTGTTGAACAGCCGTTCATTTCAGCTGTTTTGTAGATGTGGAGTAGGGCACTAAGTCTTAGCACGACCTGGTTTGTGGATTGGAGCTCGAGTGACCGTGCTGCAGTCAATTCGTTGCCGGTCCAAGACTGCAATAATATGATAGGTACTACAACAGGATGATCATATATGTTATAGGAAGCAATGTGAAATACGAGAGCATGGATAGTAGAGTCCGAGATCCGAGATACTAGATAGCAAAAGTAAGAGATCCGGAAACAATACAGAAGAGCTCCAAAGACAGCATGACAACTACAAGATATCTAGCGTCCGTATCTTCTGTATGAGATAGCGAGGTGAAACGTCCTCAAGTAGTTGTATGACGATAGGGTGATCAAATGCAACACGCTTGTATTCGTTGTGGGATAGAGGGACAAGTAATAGTGCGCCGAAAGGCTGCCTGAGACGCACGAAAAGCCACAATGCTCTGGTAGACTTGTCAAGTTGTGAGGATTGACGCGGAGGAGATGCGGTGTGTGATGGCGAGAGAGAGAGCGCATCGGCGAGCGGAGCATTGTAATTGACATCCCTGACATCCCCATCAAGTGGGGTGAGCGGTATAGCGTCATCGTCCACAGTCGGATCCTTGAATGGATCAAGAAGGCACCTGAGCCATGGATGTACGAGCGCCATATTCGTTATGCTAGATAAGTCCTCCATGGTCTTGATCTCAATGTTGCCAAGGGCAGATGTCACGGTGCGATAAACACATGGTGAACTGCTGTTCAAAACCAACTGACCTTGTAGCTGAAACATGATGCAGGATAGGCTCAACCGACGGCTGAAAAGATGCGGCGATGGAACAGTAACGACTGAATCATATAGTTTCACGGCCGGGTCGAGATATGCCAAGGGTGTCCATAGTTCTGCGACCAGCGCGACCATTTTACCGTCTTCAATTGGTGGTGGGACGTAGGGTGACACCGACACGCGATATACACCAATTTCCGCGGGAAGACAGCTATTATAGTCGAATGCTTTCCCTGTCCAGGCTAGAATAGTGACATCCCCGGACTGAGTCAAGACTTCCTGTAACAGGCGACCCAGAGCACAGCGTTGTCCCTCACCATACGTGACTGGGATAGAGACATCAAATATTCCGAACAGCGAGTGGGCTACATCCTCTTGTTTCGTGGCAACGCGTGTCGCGGTAAGACACAGTTTCTGCCGTACATTCTCTGATCCAGGTCGGAGAGAGGACAGAACTTCTACATCAACACCGTTCGTGACTGCCATCTCGCCCATGATTGCAGATGAATCCTTGTGGTTGTACACGTCCTCGGGGAGATATGGCTTCCAATCCTCGGTGCAGAAGTGGATGACCCGGGATGCAAAGAGCTCTTGCAGCGTCCATGCGCGGGTGTTCCAAAGACTCCTCTTGAGGGCACCCAGCTCTGAGTCAGATAGTACACCCTTGAGGTGAACGACTGTGAGGGATGATTCATAGTACCATTGAAACATCGGCGTCAGCGATTCTTGAAGCACCGAACCATCTGCTTTATTGATACAACACATGTCACACCACGCCCAGTGCAACCCAGCTTCCCGCACAGTCGCACAGAACATTACCAGCTTCCAGACAGTGGGTGATGCTGTGAGATTATGTACTGATTCATGGAGGACATCGTGAAAAAGTGGTTCGGCTCCTTCGAGAACGTGCCATATCAGAAGTATTCTCAAACGGTTTGGGTGATGCAAGAGTTGTCGAGTGCTGTCGTCATGGATGAAGTGAGCGCCTTGAACTTTGGATCGGCTTCGAATTTGTTCATACGGTCATGCTTGTCACAAAGACGACCGGTCTCTGTGTCAATGAGGACGAGCGGAGCTGAGTCCGCTTGACAGAGTTATGAATAGCCGCCACCGTCTGCGATGGGCTCACATAGCGGTTACGCGATGCTGTAAGAGGTAGAATCCTCAGACAATGCTGTCAAATGAAATCAGAAAATATTCATCTCGAGTAACAGAATCAGGAGATCGTTCGAGCTTCAGAAGCATATCGTTATATGCGTTGATTACCTCGTCGTAATGGTGAGCACCATGTAGTGCTGCATGCGTTCTTTCGTAGCCAAATGGAGATGACGGGTTGAGTTTGATCGCCTGGGATCGCAGTGACTATTTGTTCTCGTGTAAATCAGGATACACGCACCGCATCGGGATCCTCCAGCGCATCTGCCCATGTTTCAACCTCGGCTCGTACTTTACTTCGCCTGACCAGAAGATCTGTTGAGAGAGGATCGAGGGTCAATGGTGCAGTGTAATGGGCAACAGCATCCTCGTTGGAAGCAGAGTCCATGGCAACATCTCCATGTTGCTTTAAAGTCCCGAGACAACGTGCTTTGAAGTCTGATGTTCAATGTCAGAAAAGCACTGAGGGCCATGAACCAAGTAAGGAATCCTCACCAGCAATCCACTTGGTTTCACCTACAGGCTTCATGTCCTGCTCGTGGACGTTCATCGTTGCGTGGAAAGAATCTGGCGTATCGCTACGTCGCCGTTCGAGCCCCTCACCGAATTCCCACTGTGCATGCTCATCACGATTACCCATTTCCTCTCCTAGTTCGCTTTCCATCCGTCGGAAACACTCAATTGCCTCGGTGACATGACCGTCCCCTTCAAGAGCATCACAAATCGTCCGATAAATGTCAAACCGTGGAAGGACAAACTGAACCGAAGAGGGTCCATATCCAGATTCAAACTATCAGGTAAAGTATACCTTGGCAGCAGCACTCAATGCTTCGTTCGCTGAGCCGCACATCAACACTGTGCTCGCCCACTTGCTTAGTAAGGTGTTCGGGGTCGAGGGATTGAGCAACAATGCAGCAGAGTATGTCGCGAGCGCTTCGTCGTGTTTCTCGGAGCTCAATGCCTCATCACCAGTCATTTCGAGCGTAGATATGCATTGGTTCGTAAACTCTGGTGGTGGGATTGCATGCTCTGTCCTAATCCGCGACATGGAGACTCACTAGCAAACCTGTCCATTAACAGATCGTTGGCTCTGACCTCCTCGCTTCCAGTGTTGGTAAACTCGAGAAGAGAGAGTGCAGCATTTATTATGCGACCCTCAACATACAGGCCCTCACATTGCTCATGCACACGCAGGATGTGGGAGAGGCTATTCGCTCTGCATTGAGAGCTGGTATGGTGACTGTGAAGTTGCTGGACGGTGTGTTCGAGACGTGCAATCTTGCTGTCTAACGGACGCAGATGTCAACGAGACACGAGTCAGGGTTGATGGATCTACTCACGAAGGGACTCGATTGTTTCGTTGAGACTATCCTCCTTCTGACTGGCTGTCGTTGGGAGTCTGCGAGCCTGTCACGGAGCTGTTGAACGGTTTGTTCAAGATGTGCAATTTTGCCGTCTAATGAACATGGATGTCAACGACAGACGAGTCAGGGCCACAGTGAACGCACTCACGAAGGGACTCGATGGTTTTATTGAAGCTATCCTTCTCCTGAATGGCTGCGTGTTTGGAGCCAGAGAGCCGGTTACGAAGTTGCTGAACGGTCTGCTTAGGATGCGCGATTCTGCTATCTAATAAACACACTAGAGCTCTCCTCCTTGGTACGAAAGGACTCGAGTGTCTTTTCGAGATCAGCCACTTCCATCTTCATGCGCAGCATGGCCCGCTCAGGAAAAATCTGCAACAACAAAGCGGAAGGGATTAGGAAAGCCATTTCACGCAACTGATGTCAGCACTTACATCGTCAGAGTAGGATGGGGGAAGGATGTCACAGAGACTCTGAAGGGTGATTGTTCCGTCCCCGCCGATCGCAAGGTTGTATTCTGACGAGATGACCATCGACCAGACAGTCCCAGTATGCTGGATGACAGACCCGATTTGCGTGTGCATCGCAGTGTCCCAGAACGAGACCGAAGAGTTTGCAGAAGCTGCGAGGAATGCGCCATTGCACGCTAGGGCGATGCACGTGGGATCGTTGTTGCTGTGAATGGGCCATTTCGAGAGTGTCGTCCCAGCGGACACGTCGAGACAGTTGATGTTCCCGTCGCGAGATAGGGCAAAGAGTCGCTTGCTATCGCTGGTCCAGGCGAGGGATTGGTTTAGGCCTGAGTTGACTCTGATTGGGACGTCGACGAGCCGGGCCGTTCTGACTGTCGTAGATCCGAACAGAGTCACGGTCCCACGTGGCAGTGGCGATGAGTTGTCCGTTGGGTGAGAATTTGACCGCAGCCGCATAGCGGTCGTGTTCCCAGGGCCTGATCGATGATCAGTCGCCGACCAGTGGAGAGCAACCAGACGCAGGCAGTCTTGTCATCCCCCCCGTCGCGATTCTCCTACCATCCGGAGAGACGTCCACCGCCCGCACCCAACCGCTCTGTCCTTTGAACTTGGGCACCTTTTTGTGGCTCTCTGCATTCCATACCGTCACCTCGCCGCTGTTCGTCCCACTGACGTCCCACTTTCCATCTCGTGACACCGCAATATCGTTGAAAACACTCCCCGCATCCGTTGGGGTCCCCACCCCCTCCCCATTTTCCACCCGCCAACGTTGAATTTTCCTTTCCCAACCACCGCTCATGATGCGCTTCCCATCAACAAGGAAGGCGACAGAATACATGTCACTGCGAAGATCGATTTCGATTCGCTTTTCGTGACTGTTACTGGAGGAGAGTCAGTTTTCACTTGACTCTTGGGTTTTCCCGTCAGGATCGCACTCTGAAATGTCTCATCCGGGTACTCACTATTGGTTGACTGCCCGCTTATGCTCGAAGACATACTTGGCCAGGTATCAGAATGATGGAAAAAAGTATACGCGGCCTTCTGCTTGCGGTACGCCATTGTCGCCTAGCATACACGCGTCTTACCGCTATCCATCAGTTCACACACTAGGCTATAGTCATCTCTGGGCGCTTGCTCTCGCCCGCCTCACCCTTCTCATTGCTGCCATTGCGATGGTAACCCCCAGTTGTTGCAAGGGAAATCACAGTCTAAACTGTCGGAACTTGGAAACGAGAAGTAGAATTCCAACGGCGATGGACGCTGCCCTCCACTGGCCATTTTCTCACCGTCTATGTGTGTTGTGATCAAGCAAGTCCCCCAACTTTTGAACGCGATTTTAGGACAACATCGCTGCACTTTCTTCCTTCTGGCGGGTGGAAGCGC
This sequence comes from Boletus rubissimus, assembly GCA_038092795.1. Lineage (NCBI taxonomy): Eukaryota > Fungi > Basidiomycota > Agaricomycetes > Boletales > Boletaceae > Lanmaoa > Lanmaoa rubissima. The sequence continues at coordinate 33,629 of JBBPQZ010000018.1, forward strand.
ACCGGCCGACGTCCGTCACTGGCGGTGTTTGCTCGGTATGCAAGCATCTCGGCGTCCCAGAACGAACGGCATAAAAAGTGGGCGACGATATCCCACCTTTTCCGTTACATATAAATGGGCTGCATTAAAGATCCTTTTTTGCACAAGGCGCGTCCTAGCCAGGATCCCGCTAACTGGATTCGTAACCTCACCTTTTAGCTGGCTCCTTTCACACTTTCCCGGTGGAACAACAATGCTCAGCCACATTCTCGTCATGTAATCTAGATTACCCACCTCATCATGTCGTAAACTACCTACCAGTTTCCGGTAATATATCGCGGTGAATATATTTGGCAATGATCTCCAGCAGTGGAAAGAGTCGCAGAGGTTGGGTCTTCCCAGAAAATGCTTGAGACGTATGGCGGACTGCTTCCCATGAGCCTCCCGAAACCAGACGTAAACTTCAAGATCAGAAGATAGTCGTTCTGATCATACGGTTTCCTATACTTACAAGAATCTGCAGGATGGTTGCCTCCTCGAGAATGACGAGGACACGTTTAGCGTTCGTTCGAACACAGTCTCCATCACCCGCTACATCTGGTACGTGCCAATCGCCGTCTACCCCCCGCCGAATCTGTCCTCTTCACGAGAACGTCGGGAAGTCAACGTCCTCCCCCCACGTTCGCGCGTATTCTCTCTGGGCATCTTGAGCATCTACGTCTCAGGCAAATCCGCTTGATGGTATGATACTCTGCCGTCAGCGAGTATTCATTCGAACAGACTCCGGCCCTCGGTACATCTCCATGTTCCCATTCCCGCTCAGACAGCACACGCACCTCCAGCCGCTAACCTCCCTCTGAACAGGGTGGCAATGCCCCCAATGCCCTATCCGTGCCGAACCTGGTCCCTCTGTACCCATACCGCTGACGACATAATGGTAAATCAGCTCCGAGCACAAGCGGTCGTTCCGCGAACCGATAGATTGTTTGCGGGGCTTTCAATGATGGGGTTAACCCCTTCACAACCGGTGCAAATATCTACTTAAGCGACATGGACATGTCCAGGCGGGAGGGGGTGAGGGATCTGGATCTCGCTCACCTCTGACGAAGGTCCTCTTCGACAGATAATCATGCTCGTCAAATGTGGGTCTTGGCGCTGCTGGCGTCACTCGGTTGCGATTCGTCTATCCACCGGGGTCCCTCAGCTGGGAGGGCTGCCAGAGGCACACTTTCGATGTCGGTGCGTCTGTTTGTTGATTTTTTTTTTTTTTGAATCCTTTTTATGTCCACCTTGGAGTACGATACTCTATGTAGGACAGTAAATCTAACCGTAAAATGGGGCCCCCCGGCCCCGCCGCACCCGATCATGCGAATGTCCCAGTGTGAGTTTCCCCCACTGGTCCGCCGTTCCTGCCGGCCGTTTTAGACGCACTGATCCCCGAGCGCGCAGGTTTTGTGTGTTCCGTGCGATTGGGTAGTTTTAGGTAGTGCGCGTTGGTGGTGATACGATGTACTTTTGGCCTTGTGGGGCCTGTCGTACGGTCGGGAGTAATGGTGTGTGGGTAGAAGAAAAGTGAAGAAGATGAGAGTGGGGCTGAGTACCTAGTAGCCCCTACTCGATAAGTGGTGGCCGTCGCCTCTGTTGAGCATACGGCGGCGAGCTTGAGGTGTGTATGTAATCCCTTCTCCGTCCCTTTTCCTCTCCCCTGGCTTATCACCATTTGGGCCTGCCATTCCCTCGTAGACGTAGTATAGTGACGATGTCTTGGGGTGGTCCGTCGTGGTGTTTTATCGTTTCTGGGTATAACTGGTGCTTTTATTGTTTATTCGCTTTGGAGGTAGATACCTTACCGAATGTCTTTTTCAGGCGTTGTTTGTTGATTCACCGCTGCATTTCGTGTCGATGTTGCTCGCGCCCTAGCAGTCTGAGTTCTGGACACTGCCAATTCGGTTAAAGTGGCAGGGGTGGATTTGATTGAAGCAGACGCCTGAGCAGGTCTTGTGGCCCCGCCCCATCCCCTAGCTCGTTCTTTTTCTTCCCGCTGTTTTGACCGTGGGCCGCCCGTCCCATTAGTGATATGCAACCGTATGCAAATATCTTTATCTTGCGTTTCGCTACGGCTGCAAGGAAGAATATTGGCTGCGAACAACGTTTCCTCCTTCCGATCCTAGGGGTCCTGCCGGAGATCTGACTCGGACGACGTCCCAAACTACCCAAGTAATACCGCATCGTGTTCTTTGTCCGTATCGCCACACGCGATGCCGACATCGAGGGCAGACAATGAGGGCACTAGGCTGATGAGTGACTCTGCGTCGTTCACATAAGCATTCTTTCGCCATCCACAGTCTGCACGAAACACCGGAATTTGTTTTAGCTGTTTTATCGCCATCGCTGTTATCGATGATGAACTGCATGCGTTAAATTGACCTGTTCCGCGTTGGTAGTGTGTGTGCATGATGGTTCGAGTGATCATTATACAAGTTACGCAACCTTATAGCTGCGATTTTGAGTCGTTGGCGTTGCTGGAATGGGTCTCAGCGCGACCTGGCAAGTTGTAGATGTGAAACTAGGGCTTGAGTGACTGTGCCGCAATCAATTCCCTGCCGGTCCAAGACTGTACGGTACAACGGGTACTACAACAGGATGATATACTACTATGTCACCGAAAGCAATGCGAAATACGAGAACGTGGATAGTGTAGTCTGATATAGCAAGAGCAAGACATCCGGAAACAACACAGACGAACTCCCAAGACAGCACGGCAGCTACAAGATATCTAGCGTCCGTATCTTCTGTGTGAGGTAGCAAGGCGAAACGTCCTCGAGTAGTTGTACGACAATAGGATGGTCAGATCCAACACGCTTGTATTCATTGTGGGATAGAGGGGTGTCTCGGATGGAAGGGCAGGATCAAGAAGGCACTTGAGCCGTGGATGCACGAGCACCAGATTCATCAGGCCAGATAAGTCTTCCATTGTCTCGATCTCGACATTCCCAAGCGCGGACGTCACGGCGCGATAAACACGCGGTGAACTGCTGCTCGAGACCAATTGACCTCGTAGCGGAAACATGATGCAAGATAGGCTCGGCTGGCGGCTGAAGAGACGCGGTGATGGAAGCGCGACGACTAGATCGTGTAGCTTCAAGGCCGAGTCGAGGTATCCCGAGGATGTCCGTAGCTTTGCCACCGACGCGTCCATCCGGCCATCTTCAATTGGCGACGGTACATAGGGTGACACTAGCTCGCGATATACACCAATCTCTGCAGGAAGACAGCTGTTATAGTCTGAGAAGCTCCCTGTCCAGGCTAGAATAGTGACATCCCCGGACCGAGTCAAGACCTCTTGTAAGAGACCCAAAGCGCGCTATTGTCCTTCACCATACGGGACTGGAATAGAGGCATCAAATATCCCGAATAGCGAGTAAGCTACATCCTCTTGTTTCGTAGCAACACGTGTCGCGGCAAGACACAGTTTCTGTCGTACGTTTTCTGATCCAGGCCGGAGAGAGAGCAGAACTTGTATGTCAACCCCATTTGTGGCTGCCATCTCGCCACGATTGCAGATGAATCATTGTGGTTGTATACATCCTCCTGGGGAAGATAAGGCTTCCAATCCTCGGTGTAGAAACGGATGACCCGGGATGCAAAGAATTCTTGCAGCATCCATCCATGGGTGTTCCAGAGACTCCTCAGAAGGGCTCCCAGCTCCGAGTCAGATAATATACCCTTGAGGTGGATGGTTGTGAGGGATGAACTGTGGTACCATTGAAATATCGGCATCAGTGATTCTTGAAGCGCCGAACCATCTGCTTTATTGATACAACGCGTGTCACACCACGCCTGGTGCAACCCAGCTTCCCGCACAGTCGTACAGAACATGATCAGCTTCCAGACAGCGAGTGATACTGCGAGATTGTGGACTGATCCATGGTGGACATCATGGAAAAGCGGTTCGGCCCCTTCCCAAGTATGGGGGAACGTGCCATATCGTAAGTATTCTTGAACGGTCTGGGTGATGCGAGAGTCGTCAAGCGCTGTCGTCATGGACGAAACGAGCGCCTTGAACTTTGGATTAGCTTCGAATTCATTCATACGCTCGCGCTCGTCACAAAGACGACCACTCTCGGTGTCAATGACGAGCGGAGCATCTCGCTGAGTCCGCCTGACAGAGCGACGAATAGCCGCTACTGTCTGTGATGGGCTCACATAGCGGTTACGCGATTCTGCAAGATGCGGAATCCTCAGACAATGCTTTTATGTAAAATCAGAATATATTCACCCCGAGTAGCAGGATCAGGGGATTGTTCGAGCTTCAGAAGCATGTCCTTATACGCATTGATTGCTTCATCATAACGGCAAGCACCAAGTAGTGCTGCATGCATTCTTTCGCAGCCACGTGGAGATGAGAGGTTGAGTTTGATCGCCTGGGATCGCATTACAGTAAGCACATCTTGAGCTGCATCACCCCGTTCTCTGATTCCCTTCTTCGTGCAGCGTTTGAGCCAGGGCCCGAGCTCTTTCCGCAGGTCAAGACCAATGGCGGATGCTTGACGATCGAGAATCCAGATGCGGCGCTGCCGCTGCGAGTGGTTACTACACGGAGATTCAATGCGATGACAAGGTCAACATACCGAAGATGCACGTTCTATGCCTATGAGTTTGATGAGGCGTGACCAGAGCCGTTCCGTCCCTTCGCCGTCTGACAAGCCAAGACCGTCGGCTAGGCGAGGGTTGTATACGAGTTGGCATGCCCACTCGTGCCCATAGGCGTGCATCGCTGTGGTGGCGAATCGCAACCGTGAGACGATATTGCTGTCGAGTATGTCGTACTGCAGATGAGGGTCAGTTAGGTAACAGGCACAGGCGCAACATGATGTACTTGTTGCAGCGAACGATCAGTGACGCATCCTACGTCATAGAAAATGGTAGCAGTAGCATTGCGTGGGAGAAATGAGAACAGATGTTCGATCAGTGCAATGCTGTACTTCTGCTGCTCGCCAGGAGTATCGATGTTAGCGAAGAAGAGCGGAATGTCGTGACGGCATATGAGAGCCATTACCCCCGTATCATCGTTGCATTGGTCAACGGCCGCGTCTGGTACCCGAGTATTACGCTGGCGGGCGGGACGCTTGCGTGCCTTGATGATGCGTTGCCCCACAGCGTCGACCTGCGCTTTCGAAAGGAAATAGATGGGCTCGTAGAAAATCGGGCAGTCACCAGCAGACTATGGCGGTGATGGAAATTGCCGTCGGTGGCGACATGAATGTCGGGGCCGTCTGCGAGTGGACGACCATAGGTATTGCCCCCGAAGCATGCGGGGCAACGCTGAACGAGAATCGATGAGCAGGAACGTGGGGGGATAGGGTTTGTGGGTTCATGAGTAGATGTGGGATCGTTAGGGCGATCAGATTGTTGGCCATCGAGCAACTGCGCCTCAGGGTAGCGCGCGCGAGAGTTTGCAAGTGTTGCCTCGACGCGACGTTCTATTTCGACTTGCAGAACGTCGAACCATTGGATGGCGTGGCTTAGACTGCGTCGGAAGGGCTCTTGAATGGTCTTGCCCTGTTGTGATTTTCTGACTCTTCGCTCGTGTGATTCAAACGCTGGCAAGGCTGGAAGGTCTCAGTTGGAGGTCAGGCCATCCAAAACGAGCCGCATCACAGCGACGGGACTTTTTCGGTGCGCAAGGCACGCCCATAAAAAAAAGAGGGGACTCGTCTAGAGTGACTTCCCGGTCCATGTAAGTGCTCGCTGTCACCAAATTTACGGCACAGTACAAGTCACAATAGTGGTACAAATTTTCAAACGTTCAACTGCCGTCGTGTCTGACTTGATCTCCACACCATTCGAGGGATTCATGATGTCGGGAAAACTGGATTTTGATCAAATCCGTCTAATGTTTACAGCGCAGAATGAGAGTCATCATGTTTCCGCCGTTGGTGAAGAGGAAAACTGCATGCAGCCCATCAAGGACGGGGACAGTGATGACGAGTCCGACCACTCGTACCAGAGCATGTCCTCAACGGTCCCTTCCCGTTCCAATTCCATGTCCCCAAAGCCGGCCGAACATGCAGCTACTTGTCAATGTCATAGACGTAGCTCAACATTTGGGATTCAGCCATGGCCCGCGGCAATCCATGAGAATGCAACATCAGCCAGAGTAATATAGGGTTCTTGTCTCTTTCGGGATAAGGTATGCTGACAGCGCTTCGTAGGAGGATGTGGCACCCACGCTATGGCACCAACCCCTTTCATTTGACGAAATTGAACCAAACACGGCGCTTGCAAGTGCCCATGCAGAAGTGAGGAATCTTCGTCAGCAGTACGATGAGCCTCAGGCTTTGGTTTCCAAGCGCTTGCCAGTGGGAGCCGAAACACAGGATCAATTCAAAATTTCCCCAAGTGCTGTGAATACTGACAAGGATGAACCTGACAAGGACAATATTAGATGCGTTGAAACACAAGATGTGTGTTCCCATGGACAACCCCTACCCTCAGATGTGCCCACTGAAATCGCCAGCCTCTCTGAGAATGAGGCGAAGATAACATTGAGTGTGAGTGGCCTTGGCTCTTATGCAATTGGCAACTGAGGCAATGTCTTATGTCTAGGCCCTTGCATTCATTGAATCTCTCACTAAGCACCATAGGCTCAATGGCCAGTTCCCCAACTTCTACCACGTCTGCACTGCCAACTCGATCTATACCATTGTTGTTTCACTTGCTGGTCTAGATTCATAGATGTACTCATGATAGTACCCTTGCGTGTTGGTTTGCCCTCAATATATACTTAGCGTTGTCCACATAATCCAAGCATGTGACCCAAGCATGACCACGACGCGCTTTCGGAGTTTTGGAAACCACAAGATGGAAACGATCATGCTCCAGTGTTGGGTCTACTGCGACGATGTTGAAAACAACTTTCCTATCGAAATCGCGGAGAACAAGAGTCGAAGTCCTCAAGGATGTTATAAAGGACAAGAAGTTATCAAGAGCAAGAATTCAGTAGACTTCCACAATGTGAATGCGAGAGATCTCGCTCTTTATAAGGTTTTTAAGGGAGCATCAGAGAACCATCATGATGTAACGAACTACTTCACATTGTAACTGAAAGTTACCATCATTATATGCATACATCATCTGGTAATAGATGAGCTAGCAAAAACAAGTATCTGAGCATGTAATGTACATTCAACAATCAAGAGGGATCGAAAGCCGAAGTAGAGCCAGACACAAACATAGCAGCTTGAAGGCCCCAGCATGAATTAGCCTAGTACGACTTCGATGAACGGCACGACTGCACGAGACTCATGATCTACAAATATAACTCTGATCAGGTCATCTCCTCGACAAATTTAGATGCAGCTAGTTCTGTGGGCTTACTACCGAACACTCATGAAGACACGACGAGCGCAAGTTCTTCACGACAGCTCATTAACAGAAACAATGACCAAACTTGGTCTGCCGCAGGGCGTACAGAGTTTGGGGGGTCTTTGGTGCCGTGTGGGTGACGGTGCAACCTATGTAGGGAGCTTTCTCAGGTTGATAGCTTTCTTCGTACTGGTCTGCAGCCAGATCCTTGTTCTCAGCCTTGCCCGCCAGGAGCGAGGCAATGAAGTTGATATATCTCAGCCTGAGAACCGGGGAAGGGATTGAAAATGTCGGAGTAGCTCGACTGATTGTTGTGGCCAGCGGTCTGTATGTCGGGCTCAAGCGCTCCCAAGCACTCGGACGACGTGCTGAGTCATTGTTTCATCGTTGTATTCATACGTAGGTTGGGTGGTTGAGCCAGGTGCCAGGGTTGGAGAAGGTTCTACAGTCGATGAAGTCCGGCGACTTGAGCCTGGGCTCGCAGATGGAGTTTTGGAGGAGTCTGGACCAGCGTGCCGAGCGTCATGGCGCGAACGTTTGCGAATGACGTCTGATTTCATGGAAATCGGTCTTGCTGACCCACGCAATTTATAACTGGAATGGAGCATGCTTAGCGAACAAATGGGCGACAGGAGAACACATAAGCTGCATCTAATGTTAGAGATGACTCGGGGTCATCGCGCAAGGGGACCATGGGTGTGAAAACCTACACATTGCAAACTGTCTTACCCTCATCGTCCTTTCTCCAGAGCGGCGTCGTGGCGGTTTGGCAATTGTAGCATTGAGCTGTGCTGACGGCTCCTCTGGGCTGTGTGTCGCATGTACCGAGGAGACCCACCGGCGGCATCAACCGCTTCCTGGCGAGGGGCCATTTGAGTGCGTCCTTGCCATGATTGGCGCGCATATTCTTTGGGCGTGGGCGCTTGTGCTGCGAAGATCATGAGCTTTCTTGTTGTATGTATTGTCAAGAAATGGCATACGAGTTTGCAGTACAAGCATCCGTTGCAATTCAGCTCGTCGTTGAGACCGCGGTGCCAGGAGAGCGCACGTGGCACCGCAGTTTGAGCACTCGGCCTCACCCCGCCAGGGACAGAGTTGCCATCTCTCGAAAAAACTGCAGGGTGGCAGTGGCACCAGGGCCAGACGATCTACGGGCTCGTCGATTTGGATAGCGATGAGCCGTTTGCAGTACCTGAAGAGGCAGGACGTTAACTGAAGCGGTTCGGTGACCGTATACAAACGTAGAATATCCCAACTAATCGCCCGTCGAGGAACACCAACCATCAGTCATCGGTGGGATGCAGAGGTGATGGTAGGAATGACGCGGAGACGGGCCGTATATGGGGGACCGGCGTGCTTGGTTCGGAGGACCAGAAGACGAAAGGGGCGGAAGACGAGATCGATGAGAGTAGAGCCTCGACCATATTTCTGACGCGGCATGCTACTAGCGTTCACCACGAGCGAATACAGAGGCAATGCAAGCAATCTGTTCCCGAGGACGAATGACAAGATGGAGATGGAGGTAGCGGACGTACGCTGGGACGGGGTGAGGGCAGCACTGGAGAGCACGCCAGTGGCTCGTCTCGCGAAAGAGGAATTTGCTCTGCCAGGGGGCGAGGGCGAGTTGCTGGAGCTCCTCGATGCTCTCCTGCCGCTCTTGCTGGGCGAGTCTGTGCTCATCGTTGTTGTCACCAGTGTCATAGGACGCTGTGGTAATCGAGGGGTCTAAGCAGTCCGACAGGTCAATCAACGTCCGAGTTGACGAGGGGGATCCTGGCGCCGGTTCTTGGAGCGAGGGCAAGTTTGCAGGACGACGACGGGGGGCGTTGGCCTGCGAGGCGTCTTCGAGGCGCGCGATCTCCTGGGGCGGCCACGTCGACACACTTGCATCAGAGGCGCGGCGTGAGTTTGGGGATGGCTGAACTCCCCTCTTTGCGTCGTCGGGGAACGCACCGCCCTGTGTGGGCGAGATGGCGTGTCGGAGCGCAGATGGTCGAGGTGCGACGAGGCGGGCGAGGTAGCAAAGCCCAGGGGCCAAGGCTGCGGGGTACGCTCAACGGCCACATGAGGCCTGAGCGCTGTCGTCGGGCGAGTTCATAGGACCTTTGGCTTTGCTCCGACGGCAACCTCGCATGGATCGGGGGCGATTGCGCATGACTTTGACGATTTAGAGCGAGTGGGTCGTACTGAGGGAGCGGTCCTGAAGGCCGCCGATCTTTACTTGGTGAGCCATTTCCGCCTTTGTGGCTGCTGAACCAAAAACGGATAAGTTTGATCTCCGACCTGAAAGGAGTGCGCGCGCCCTGGAACGAGACTGGCAAGCGGGCCTCGCTTGCGCTGCTGACCTTTCCGCAGCACGCGTTCCAGAACCTCGAAGAGTCTGCCAAGGGTGGCATCATCAACGAACCGTTGAATCAAGGATCCGTCGTCTTTGGTGAAATCGCTAAAACCAAGCGCTGCAGCTGACGGACGGACGCTAGCCTTGGAACACGGGTCACCCAAGCACCATCAGATGTTTCTTGATCGCCTGATCGCTGACTAACCTAGATTATTCACCAAGGCGTCGAAAGAAACGGGCCCGGAGGCATTCGCAAAGATCGTGAAGAGGATGCATGAGCCGCTAGTGATACCTGACCCGCTGAAGCGCCACCGGTGGCCGTCTTGGGCAGTCAGCTCATCGCGAACGCGTTTCCCCACATCTCTGAATTTTGAACAGTCGCTCCACGCGCGGTCAGTGTTCCCACGCAGTAGCACCGCCCTGAGAGCCATCCAAGGTGGCGACGGCGATGCGTCTGACCCGTCTAGCCCTGAGAGCGAGGGTGACAAAGACGACGTAAACAAGAAGCGTGATGCGAAACGAAACAACCACCGGCAAGGCGTCCAATTGCGCCTGGCAATCCCGACCACTCCTCGTCTGATTCGTCGCTTGGATCAGACTTGCTGGATGAGGAACCGTCGTCCATTCTGACCGATGATTCTGACGACGCCAAAACTCGCGCGAACGGAAGCGACGATACCGCGCTAAATTGAACAAATTAAAATATCAGGAGCCGCTCTTGAAGGAAGACCTGCCGAAGTGGTGCCGCGATCTGCGCGAGCGGACTCGTCTTGCCCGTCTGAGCCGAAAGAATGCGATTCGTATCGCTGGCAAGTACCTTGACGGCCGAGCTTGCCGATTCTATGAGCGTAACGTTCTTGACCTCAAAAAGGAATATACTCACCGAATTTTTCGAGGATTTGTTTGACCTAACAGCAGAC
>JBBPQZ010000019.1:0-43989 GCA_038092795.1 Boletus rubissimus
TGTACTTCATTTCATACACTTAGAGTTTAGGGCTAGGATTAGGGGTTATTTGGAATTATTGTGTTTAGTGAAAAATGACCAAACATGCGGACAGTTTTTTGAGCCACTGTATGTCCAATGTGTCCAATGTTGAGGGTGATACATTGCCATATACTGCAAGTGCCCGATACAACATCAACATGTCTGAGACTTCTAATGCCAGATTGAAAGTGATAGACCTAGGTCCAAAGGCAAGCATCACAATTAGATGGAGATATTGCATTTGTCTGGTGGATTTGTATGTGGAGATTGATTTGAACATGTTCCTTGGTTCTTCGTAGATGTTGTAAAAAAATTGCAGAGATGGGAGTATTGATGTGGGTGGTAGACAAAGGTGTGCTGGAAACCACCTGCTTTCTGAACAACTTCAAGCCATATGTTGAATTTCTTGGATGCTCCAACTGTCATGGACAAGCCACTGTAGGGGGTTAAATAGATCATTATCATGAGGAAAGAATAAAGACTGATATGATGGGACAAGGTACCAGCAATAGGATTTGCTCCCATATAGACCTGCCCTCTTGCTGACCAATTGTATGTATTTTATCAAGAATAATACTAAAAAGATTATGAGTCATCATAAGAAAACAGGTAAAACCAACCCACTATTTCACCTGGAGAGTCCACATCTTTACCAAGGGTGGCAAAAGCATCTCTGGAACTGTAATGAGAATCTGGCAATTCTAAGGATTGTGGATACGATGGTTTCTGGTATGAATAGCCCAGTAACTCCCTGCATATTGTGATGCATTTCAATCAAGTCCTTTGGCAAGAAAAATGGGGAGAACTTATGATTATTCATGTCCTTGCTGAACTGTGCATATATCTTAGCAGCAACCTGGGAAACAAGTGCTTTTGTGAAGCCAACATAAATGATAACACCCTTGTCTAACCCTCTAAGGAGCTTTTCCATTGCATAATATGAAATGAACACTTTACCTGCACTGGTTGGTGCTGATGATACATGATTCAATACACCCCAAATGGCTTCTAAATCTGATGATCATGCACCAACAATAAGAAGGGACTTGTTGTCATCAATTGCATCCAGTACTTTTCTCTGCCATGCATTGGGTTTAAATGAGACCCATGGATTGACTTGGCTGTCCATACTCTGATCCATGTACTTGCCAAAAATGCACAACTGCCACTTGATCAGATGCTCCATGATATGCATGAACACATGCAAAGGTTCTTGCATTTTTAACTTGACCAACTTGATAAATTTGAAAGTGAGCTAATAGTCTTCCTGTGTCATTGAAGTGATCATGAGTGTGTTTGTATATGTGGAGAAGCAGGGGGTGTTCAGGATGTCTTGGATGCATTTTCAGATGTCATTCATCAAATAGTTGAGCTCAAGAATATCCTTGATTGTATGCAGTGCTGTTATGGCATGTCTGTCCTGGACTACAACCAACTTGCATTCCAGATCCAAGATCCAATGTTGCAACAAACAATGGAGATAATATAATGCCAACTCAGCTGCAATGACTGGCTTGTTGGACCTCAGATTGTATTTCAAATCTGAGAGGGTATTTTCTAGAGAAGGCACCAAGGTCTCAAAATCCAGATCACAGATGCACTCTATCAACCATGTGGTCAACTTGTTGAATTCTTTTTGGGCCTTTTGTATCAAATTTTCTCCCAAATGGCATGGGCTTTGAAGTGTTTCTATATGCCTTTGGATGTAGTGGGACATGTATAGCTTTGCTTCTATGGCTGTATGTGTTTTAGTTAATGATGAGTAAATTGATCATATAATGCAAGTGCAGTGATCTTAGATGGGGGATGATTTGCTGCCGCACCAACTGGCAGTATCTTGATCTGATGAAGTGCTGTACTGGATGCACCATCATTGAAATAACCTATTATAGGTACTTTAGGTGAAAATTTGGATGTAATTGTCTTTTCTTCGCCTTCTTCACTACCAGTGTCTCCTTTATCAGTGTTGGACCCTTCATTATTGTCCACTTCTTCATCTACTTCTGTTCCACAGACTTGGTGGGCACTCACACTATCATCCTCAGTGAGACAATGAATAGATGGGAGCTTATCATTGAAAATCTTGTTGCTGAAGGAAAGCAATCCAAATCTGTTCTTTGTGGGTGAAGAGGCAAATGCTAGCAACAGAAGAAATTTTGCAGTAAATTGCGAAAATGCTGAGATTGGAACAGAGAATGAAGACAGCTTTTCCTGCACAAATTTGGCGACACTATTCCCAAATACATTTTGCATCAAGAGCATGTTCTTCTTTGCCAAAAACTGAACAAGTGTGATGAACACCCTCACATCAACATCAATGGTTGTGCTCAATGATATAATCTAAACCCTAGCATAGTCACCAAGTAGATACATCCACCTCTTAATAATCTACTCTTAAAATCAGATGTCCTAGTTCTGAGGTGCTTCTGAAAAGAGCTTCTGCTGTAGACCCTATATGACAGCAATAAGACACTTAGTATATCATTTAGGAAACCTCTGATCTCATTCTCTGCAACCTATAGTGCCCAGCCCAAAATCCTTGTTCTTCCATGTGTTATATGTAACTGCATGGATTCTACTAGATTGACTCGATGTGTACAAGGCAGCTGAGATCAGTGCTAGCAATCTACTATCTTCTAGAAATGCCACAGGATCTTTTGATGTGCTTAGCAATTCAAAAAACCACACAATAATCAGGGGTCCTATCATGATCTACCACCATTTGTCAACAGTGCCTGATGATCTTTGAAAATTCCAGCAAGTGAAGAGGTTGTCATGCTGTTGATGCCATAGTAGGATATTTTACCATTTCTAAGATCAGTGAATTCTCTGAGTGGTGTTGAGGGACTGATATTGAACAAATGGGGAATGTCACTAGTATTTGTGCACCCATCAGTTCACACATCTAGAACCATTTTTGGGTGCTTGTTCTCATTCAATACACACCCAACTTATTGTCGCCATTGCTACATAGCTCGAGGATGATAACAGGTGAGTGTTTTCATTGCTTAACTCATGTTTGTTGACCAAGCTTGTTAGCATTATCTGAATCCACTGCAGTATGAAATATCCCATACCAAAACTTGCAACTTGTATGTATCATTTACTTGTAGAGTCCACCTGATTTTCAGGTTGTCTGAGAAATGCAACCACATCCAATCACTATCCACAATGTCTCATTTGCTAGTTATTTCCATGGGAATTTCAAATTCCATCCTGCCATAACTGCTACAGACTTGTATCCCAGTAGCCCACAACTTATCTGCAATTCTGAGAGATAGAGGGCCACCACCAAAGATTTGATACTGGGCCAGAGAAATGGTAGATTCCATTTAAATGTGCATACCACACAATCTACTTTCTTCAGGATCTCAATAGCCTCCTCTAACGTAACCAACTATTCAAGAAATGTCAGAACAGTCATGAGAACATTGCATCCAATGCCCTTAAAGCACTCAACCATATTATTGCTCATCAGTATTACTGGTTGGATGAGTGGATTGTTCTCTGTATGTGGGAAATAAATCATGATAGTGACAAGACACAAGATCAGTGCCTAAAGTTTGGTGACGAGACTGAAGACATGAAATAGGGGCAGTGTCATGGCACCAAATCCAACACAAAGCAGGACATTCAGCATATTGGCAGATCAAGGCTATAGATAATCAATTAGCAGGGGAAGTACCTTTGAGCAATGCCAGATAACATACATTGTGCCAACCATTGAACTTGAATGCTACAGGTGGGAATGCAAGCAATTGTGTAAAGGACCATACATGATGACCACTTTATATATAAAAAAGTTAAAACAAGAAGTAAAATGTCACCTGACTTATTGGGCCTATGCAACTTCTCACTGCTTCAGATTGTATAGTGCAGCTTTGGGCTGTGGTTTGTGAGTTGGTAACTCAGCAGGCATGATGGGATTTCAAGATAAACCTATTCTATCTGAGATCCAACAAGAAAAAATTGTAGATAGGGACAGGCCTCCATTTTCTGGGTAGCCGAAAAATGAAGGCTTGTGGCCTGTGACAGCACACATCTGAGTTGGAGTTAGTCATGGCCAACTTCACCTCTGCCAACAAATTATCTCATACTGCATATTTTCAATTTACACACCATACATTGGTATATAGGTTGATCTGGTATGGTACACCACTAAATCATAATCATATGCAGGCATTATTATACCATGTATTCCCCTCTTTGTTCTTCTGTCACCATCACCCACTGAGTCATCCCATGACTTGGGTGGCCTTTTTCTTCATACACCTCCTTACAAGGTGCCGATCCATCAATTAGACTACCACACAAAATAGCAAAGCACAAGTGTGAAATGACTGAGGAGGAGGTATGCCTGCTTCTCAACCCAACCATCATCCACCTGACCTACTGCTCATCCAAGTACTGGTGCCTCTATTGTAAAACTGGAGAATAGAGGAAGCAAGAAAGGCTCTACAACAGGGAGGTGCAAGGTTTATCTCCCTAACGAAGCTTGACCATTCAGTATGTAACACTTTGTCTAGACAGAAACATCATGCCAGCAAGGTAGGGGCTGCAGTAAATGCAGATGTGCAGTGTGTTGCTGGCATGGATGTATCCTCATCAGACACTACCTGCATGATGCTACCACCAGGGAACAAGGTGAAACCTCTCATGAGATGCATGCAGGACATTCAGATGGATGATATGGCTTGCTTATCACAGGCTACCCAAACAGACTTTTTTGATGTACAAATGCAGGATGTCAAACAGACCCAACAACTGATCAGTGGGAGCTCTACATCATTGGTGAACAATTTGCCTGTAGCAAACAAGGGATGGAAATGTGTTAAAATGCCATGAAAATAGTGCAGAAGAAGAAAAATAAGGCGCTTAGAGAAGAGGAAAGAATGTATGCCAGGCTATGAGGGGTTAATAGCAAGCTTCACCCTTTCTCCCTCCCCCTCCTCACCTCCTCTTTGCACTGTACCCCTACTCCAATCTTACCTGACTGCCCTTGGGCGGACTGAGTACATGTCACCCACTGAACTTGCCAGCGGACCACAGCCCACACACTATGCATTATACCAGGTCACCACTGATTTGGAATCTGTATGTCTAAAACTGTTGCAAGGAATGACAGAACCAATAGAGGGCCATATGCCCGCCTGTTAGGGCATTTGTAGGATCAGGGAGGCAGCAGGGGCACAGGTGCCCCTTTATACCTAGCTTAGAAATGTCTTACATAGGGTACAGCACCCTGATGGAATAAAAATAAATACAAAAAAAAAAAAAAAAAAAAAACAGCAAGCTTGTAGAGAAGGAGGAGTTGCAATAGAAGCTAATGAAGACCTTTATAGAGGTGCAAATTGAATCTGAACAGTTGTAAGCTACCTATCCATCAACAGGCATCTCAAAGCTGGTTACGAAGATGCAGTGCAGAATGCAGATGCTTGATAGCCATGAGTGTGTCATGTAAGTGTAATGCCAAATGCTGTCTAGAGCATACTGACCGATTGCAAACCAACACAGATGGGCAGACATCATGTGGGCCATTTGTGTCAACGTCTACTAACCTGCCTGCTGACCATTCCTCAACTATGCATAGGGCATTTGTGATCTCCTTGTGTTGCAGGCATTTTCTACATCTGCAGTATGCACTAACCCTCTGGCTTCAAACAAATGTTGAGCATCCACCTGTGAATGTCCACATGAAGCTCAAATTGCTGTAGACTGAGTATCCCATCTGCCAAGCCCTATTTCTGTTCATCATGATGTCCAGTGCAGCACATCAGACTTGCATTGTCCAGCTTCTTATCCACAACATACAAATGGATGAAATGGTATCCAGCCTCTTGAATGAGCTTTTGTCTGCATTGAATCAGCTCAATCAGAGCATTTCACATGATTCAAGGGTGATCGAATGGACTGCAAGATTTGGAGGATGTAGGGGGACTGATGTGAGGACTTATCATCGAAATATAAGGTTAATACATCAGACTTGAGAAACTGCTCTACTCATCCTACCACAACCCCTTAGTGCCCACACTGGCACACAGGAGTATTTCATGCAGCCCGTGTGGCCAATGATGACCTATGCTAAGATATGTAGCATTGGCCATGTGCTTGATTCCCACTACCATATGTATTGAAATACAATGTTTGGCTGAGCTGCTAAATTGATGGGGGATTTAATGCCAGTGGGTGGTGGCTGCATGTGGCTGCCAAGGTCCTATTGGCATCACCACAAGTTCTAGCAGTCAAAAAAGACACAATGGTAACACCACTGGCATCTTTGTACCAGTAGGTCAAGATGAGGATGTTCAGTTTACATTCCTATACTCACAATCCCACATCAGCAAGAATTAGGTGATGCTATCATTGTGCTCAAGGTACCTTCATGGATGGTGTGTTGCAGCTCAGATATAGAAAATGGGACACATGGACTTAGGTGACTCAATGTGATCTACATAGATACCATGCCATATCATGACTATTATAATCTGGACATTTCTTCCAGTTTGTAAGGATCAGTATGATAGCTGGCCCATGATTGAGCTTGCTAGCATATTCACTTAACCATACTACCACTTGTCTTGAAAAATACTGTAGAGTTTGCTGCCCAATAGATAGGCACCTAGTTAATGACATCTTTGACTATGTCAATGACCTTGCTATGATGATTCACTGATATGGATATTTTTTTCAATAATGTTTTGAATATCTTTGTGAAGGATTTGGCAAAGTGTCCCATCCACAATGCTCTTCCACATCTAGCTATCAAATCCAGTTATCTGCATACATCTAGCTTTGATATTCGGAACTGACCTCACTGAAAGCTACCCAACAACTTCTGTAAGCCTCAACATACATTGCCTATGCAGAGTGTCTAGCCAGCAATTGTTGTCTCCAACCTGACTTGACCTCAAGAAATCGTAACACACAAATAAATCCATTGAATGAGAAATAATGCAATAGCGCATGAAATCAGGTGTCATAAATGGAAAATGAGTATAGACCAAGCTGTTAGGATGCTGGTCTGGCAGGAAACAAAACAAAAGCTTGCTGAGCATTCTTCTACATGAGCCATCAGAGGTGTTGACCATACAACACTGGTAGTCCCAGGATGTCAGATTGTATGCTAAGTATGCATTAGAAAATGTGAATGGGGTAGGAGAAAAGAGGTACCAACAGATGAAATCTGGTCAGAAATTGATCCCTGTAAGTCAAGCACATTGCATTTGCCAGGAAAGCAATGAACTTGCGAAATTTCTGAACTATGAATACCAATCAAACTGCATGATCAGTGGAGAATGGTTCCTCACCATGCAAGCTCCCCATTTCCTTCCTTGCTTTATGGCCAAGATCTCTACCACCCCCATCACAGGGGAACAACCTCTGGCAGGCCATCAGGAAAATGACATCCCACTTATCTAACCTTATTCATGCTTTTTAACCTTTTTAGGCCTTAGCCTACATGCCACTTTCCAAAAAAAACACTCAAGGGAACTAAGGATGAAATAAGGCCTAGAAATTGGTATATTTCAAGCAAGTACATTCTAACTCAGTGAGAACAACACAAGTACGATAAAAAAAAAACAAGCACACAGCATGAAGTGCCTTCCAGTGGAATCAAAGGACTCAGGTTCATAGCAGGTATTGGTGATAGAATAAACAAGATAACAATAGTGATGCACCTAGCATGTGCATGACTCAGTCATGTGTGGAAGCAATGGACTAATGGTATTTATCTAGTGAGTGCATGACTAGGTACATGATTAGTGTTTTGTGTGACTAAGCTATCATGATAGAAAAACTCACGTCAATTGTGTGTGGAAGCAATGGACTGAGGTGTGACAAGTCAAAAACGAGTGGCTATATAGTCCTAGATATTTATACTAGGGTTGCATCTACTAATGGGAGATAGTTCAGGAAGAGATAGGGTCAAGATCAAAAGGGATGCTATATTAAGGAAGGTCTAAGAAATGATAGTGAGTGACTAGTGCATAAGTGGTATAAGTGGAACGGAGGTGTACAATATGTCTGAGAGATGGAGCCAATGCCATGCCTATGCATATGCTTGTATATTCTAACAATCGGATGGAGGATCAACAGTATCGCCACTGAAAATAGAATGACATGTGTAAGCAACTAAACAAGAGGATGTGTAAATAGACCTGGTGAATAGCACATGTTGGATGACAAGGTGAATCATCTGACATAATATAAAATGGATACCTTGGATGCAACCACAAACCTTGGACCTTGTGTTATGATCTTATTGCGAATAACAAAAACAATGCCACAAGGCTTAGAACTAATCTCACAGGCTACACAAGTCCTGGCTCAACAATGAAGAAGAGATGGAATCTTTTCCAGCTAACTCAGTCTACAATGGCCAGATGACCAAGGCAATGACTATGAGAGGTAACCAAAATGGATTAGACTAGGGATTCCAGTCACAAAGTGTCTACTTTATATACTGTACAGATGTGCACACAGACCATGCTATGTGTGAGAGGAAATACTATAAATAGACTGGTGAAAGAAACGACAGTGAAAGAAAGAAATAGAAATTAAATGGAGTTGTGTGAGAAGAGCAGAAATTAAAGGGGCATGGTTACCATGAGGTATGACGTCATTAGTTCTAGACCTAGTCATGTGATGGTTACCATGGTCATGTGCACAGATCAAGTAACTGAAAAGAGAAAAATGTTAAATTCAAGAAAGTTTTAAAAATATTCATCACATCAGCAGGCAAGTATCATAGGATGTTTGGAGGACCATGTCAACAAAGTGCTTGCATGAGTGATGAAGCAATATGTTGGGGTGTGATGTGTCAGGATGCTTGCACTGACAAGTTGTTGGGTAGTTGAAGTGTGCCATCATATTCATGCTGAGGAATATATGGAAGTTAAATAAAAAAGCAGCATGAATGGAAAACTGAAATTTAAACTTCCAAAAGTACTCAACCAATAGACTGGCCAGAAGATGACTATACCACTTCAATTCTCATTGGCAAATTGGAGTGGTGACACCATTGCCTATAGGAAGTCAGTCCATAGTAGAGAATTAGCCTTTGTTCAAGCAATTTTCTTGCAAGCTTATGCCCACAAGACTATCAAGGCTGAACCTTTTCTTGGGACAGGGAAGTCTGATGCTGTCAATCCTCATTCCTTGCTGTATAAGAGCCTGCTCCTTTATATCATCCACCAACATTCTGTATATTGTAAAAGAATCCAGTGGAAGAATAGAGTAGGTCCACACTGGAATTGGAATACATAAACTGATGACATGCTGTACTATATTGGCAAAGGCTGAATCAATGTAGTCAGTCATGCAAGTTAGTCATGCAAGTCAATTAGATAATCAGTCAGTCACACCAGTCAGTCAGTCAGTCAGTCATTCAATCACATCAGTCAGCCATGTAATTTAGTCAGGTAGTCTGTTAGTCACTGTGATACTGACTGACTGACTGACTGACTGACTGACTGACTGACTGATTATCTAACTAACTTGCATGACTGACTTGCATGACTGACTATATTGATTCAGCCTTTGCCAATATAGCACAGCATGTCATCAGTTTATGGATCCCAATTCCAGTGTGGATCTACCCCATCCTTCCACTGGATTCCTTTCCACTTTCTGCCATGTATTATAATATGAATATTTTCAAAACTTTTGGACTTAACACTTTTCATTTTCTAATCATGTGATCTGTGCACATGACCATGGTAACCATCACATGACTAGGTCTAGAACTAATGATGTCATACCTCATGGTAACCACGCTTTATTAATTTCCACTCTTCTCACACAGCCCCTTTTAATTTCCATTATCTTTTCACACTATCTGTTAAGACTGTGTCAACGATCTCCAGATATAACTCTGGAACTCCAGAGTTGGTGGGAATAAAGACGTTGGCTTCATCATATATGATATGCCCTTGCTGTTGATTGGGTCCTTGTATTTCGGAGCAGAGGTTCGGAGGTGATTCAGAGGGGAACAATAAAGTCAGAGGTGATCAATATGGATCAGAGGTGAACAGAGAGTTTATAACTGGAAGTCAAAAGTTGGTAGTCTGAGTCGATAATCTAACTGAAGTACAAAGCTAGGTATGGGGGTTTATATATGGAGGTAAAACGGAAGACAGAGTACTAAAGTCCAGGAGTCCGAGTATTTTCGGGGGTACAAGTATTTTTGAGGAGATAACGAAAAAGGGGAACAGGTAACTAAGAGGAGACAGAGATGAAAGGTCAGGGAGGACAGAGGTATGGAATGCAGGGATGACAGAGGTATGAGATGCAGGGACAACGGAGGTACATGAGTATTGGAAATAAGTATTACAGGATAAATGAAAAGAGAGGTAACTCCAGAGGTCCAGAGTTGCAATATACATGAAAAGAGGCTGGAGTTGGCGCATAGTGCGCTGGAGGTGTCAGAGGTGTCGGAGGTGGACTCGTGGAATTACAGGATATGACACTATTGCTTCTTTCATCAATGTATTTACAGTAATTCCTCTCATGCATAGCATGGTCTGTGCACACACCTGTAACATATATAAAGTAGATACTTTGTGACTGGAATCTCCAGTCTAATCCACTTGTTTACCTTAATAGTCATTGCTCTGATCTTTTGGCCACCATAGATTGAGTTGAACAGAAAGGACCCTTCTCTTCTTCATTGTTGAGCCAGTTGTTGTGTATGCTGTGAGCTAGTTCCGAGCCTTGTGGTCTTTGTTGCTGTCATTCGCAATAGTCTCATAACACTATGTATCAACTTTATACACAATCTGCACCTGCTACTCATATCTACACTCTTTCATCTCCTCCCAACCCTGGTTTGGTGTTTGATACTCTCCTATGTCAGTGCAGCAGACTTTATCCTGCATCCTGGTGGCTTGTCAAGTTTGTTTTTCACATTTGCAGATCTCATTATTCACAATATTTTCAACATGAATACATTGGACTAGATATAGCTATCTCGACCCAAACAATCTATGGGGGTAGCATGGAGCAAGTTGAGAGTATGTGGAAAAAGGATGGTACTGGAAAGATCTGGAATGATGCTTTCACAAATAACCATCTACTTTCCATGCCACCCTCTGCTTGCACACTTGCTGTGCTCTTTAGCCACCACCATAATATGTGTCTATTACTAGAGCATTCAGCATAAATCAACACTGATATCACAGCAGTATATCATACAGAAAAAATACTAGACCTCAATGAACACAGCTCATTTACCTTGCCTCCACCCAATGAGAGGATCTCCCTACTTGTACAAGATGATGAAATTTACTATAGAGCAAGGATGGTCAATGCTGTATTTTTTATGCAGATTATTCTTGCAGACTATGTCGGTAGCATTCTGGGACTTGTCAGAGATGGCCTGGCTTGGTGCCTTGACCCACTTGCGGTAAGCTGTTATTCAATTGCAAAGACTGGGTGGTGATCATGGATTCGTCCAACAGTCATCTCATGAATGTAGTCACACCGTGTCTCCTCAGGAATGTGGAAATGCTGTTTCAATTGAGTTCAACTTGCTTTATGCTTTCATCTGTGAACAATACGAGAAGCGGCTAAATAAACTATTTGGAAACTCTTTAAGGATAGAAACCCAGCAATGGTATGTTTTTTCTTGTGGCTTGTATCACAAACTCAATGCATTTGTTTCAAGCAGGCAATCACCAAGGAGTTTAGGAATGTGGTTCAAGAAAAGATCATGCTGTTTGGCGATGTCAAGACCTGGACATTCAGCAGGTGTGTTTTACAATCCACATATAGAATCTAGTTTGTGATCCAGTATGGCTATAGATTGCAACAAGGTCTTGATAATCTTTTCACTGACAACACTGTAGAAATTCATGAAAACCATCAATGATCCCCTCTTTAGGAAGGCCAAGGTAATTCTTGGATCATTGGGGCAGCAGGCATGGGCCATTGAGATGCAGAGTATAAAGGAAACTCACTTGACAAACTATTTTACTCATATCTAGTAGACCATCCATAGAAACATATAAGCGCCTATTGTCTTAGCAATAGCCAATCTCTTGAGCACCCATACTTTATGACCCAACAGATATGCATTATAAGGGAATCAACTGGGCAGCCATGTTATGAGGATATATGGGTTATCAGCAAGATGAGTAGTAAGTGCCTAAAACTATCCCCATTGATTGATGACAACATGGAGTTGGAGATAGTGGCTAAAGTGTACAATCAACCTCTTATCATGAACAGCTATGGAATATGTAGTTTGTTACGACTACCCAGAGTAGGAGTAATCATAAAGGGTCTTCGATGACAAGGGATCGGGTTGAGAGCCGACGACGCAGTACTTCTGACATGGGGATTCCTCCATCAGTGGTAATCGAGGGGATTCCTCGAGAGTATCAGTAAGCGAAATGCGAACCGATCAAGGGAGTCGGGTTGAGGGCCAACAACGCAGTCTCCTTGTTGTGGGGATTCCTCCAACGATGATGTCAAGGATATCGATGAACCGGGAGGTAAGTCAATCAAGGAAGTGGTCTAGGGGTTTCCTAACCGCAGAGTAAGTAAGACGAGAGAAGCAGGTAGATTGCTAGGCGACGAGATACAAGGTAGCTTGAAGGAGGTCTAAACTAGCAATCTAAGTGGTACTCGAGTCGTTTATATACGCAGTCTCCTCGCGCACAGACCATAGTAAGGAATGCAAGAAAGACTATAAAAGAAAGGGTTATGCATTACGGATCAAAAGAAGATGCATAATGGAAATGAAGGAAGTCCAAAAAGGAAGGTCGCATAATGATGAAGAGCGGAACACGCGGCCGACACATCGCGGGAGAATCAACGAGACAAATATGGTAAGAGGAAGCGCCATGGGTATGGAGGCAGTCGAAGAAGCCCGAGGTGAAGAAAAGGAATGAAGTCCAATGGATGTCCTAGGATATGACGTATCAGGGGGCCTAGGACAGATGGTAGTACATGGATTGAGCAGAGGTGAAAAAGAAGTACGAAGAAAAGGAAAAGTTGTAACATAGTTATTAAAGAATATGAACTTCTCTTGACTTATAGTTCTTGTCCCTACTGAGCATCCAAATTCCAAATCCTTCTATTTTTGAAATATATATGTCCACAAAACAATGTTGTTATGTAATACAATAATTCCATTTATGAGAGAGTTGACTGTATCTGAATAACATTTGGCTACCTGAATGACATGTGGCTCATGTTCACCTGAATTTCCTATAACAGCTCAAGACTATTTATAAGATGGAAAAAAGAGAGCACCTAATGGAGTAGATTGGGTTTTAGGTTAATAACCTGATGGACAATCAAATGCTATATTTGGCAAAATATGCAGTCATGTGATTCATTTAATAGTTCACAATTGGTGGCTTGTCTGCAATTGATTATGTTAGCACACACATACATCTACTAATACACAATGTCTAACAATACACCTATAAGCAAACAACAAACCAAAGAAAAATTGGATGAAAAGGTACCTTCATCTACTTGAAAGTAAACACAAGCTCACACCCCAGTTAGCCACCACAAAAGAAGTCTATGGGGGCAATCTACAAACAGAGAAGCCAGGCAAGACAGTATGCTTCCCTAGAATACCACTGTAGTGATGCTAAATGAGAAATAGTAATGAAGCAGCGCAGGAGGTTGAAAAGGTCAGGAACAGGAGATATGCAAAAAAATACTGGTGAGCAGCATGGCATAACATGATATCTGCATTAACAATAGATGCAGGGAAAGGCACAAATAGGCCAAACTCACAGAAAACCAAGAGAAGGAAGATTCCAAAGCTAATTTTTTGAGACCTTCAGGGCCAAGCTTACAATTCCCACTGGTTGATGCTGGGCCTTCAAGATTCAAGAACATGATGGCTAGTCCTTCTGAGCATGAATATGCCACAGCTGGATACAGGTAGACCTTGAATCTTGAAAATCAACATTGCCAACTCCAATGCTGCTTCCCTAGACACACCACCTTGCAAGCAGCCAGATCTTACTGCAGGCATATTGAAAATCCAAGTTCCAGAACAAGTGGAGGTAGTATAGTGAAAGGATGGGCTGAAGACAATCTTGCTGCATTTGGTGGGAAAACAAAAAGAGAAAGAGATCAACATGCTGAAAATAAACAAGGATTATGTTGCTGATCTTACTAACCTGCCAGAGTGTATGCTTGCCAACAACCTGGTGATATATCTCACAAACTCTACAGACTGTAAGGAACTCATAAATGCTATGTGGAACCAGCTATCTCAAGGGAAGACAGTTGTGCTCAAAGGATTTATCAATACAAACAACTTTCAGCTGTCAGAAGAAGGTCTTTTGAACAAGTTTGGATGCTTCTTGGATTGAGTGATTCATGTTCATGGTGTGCAATTATAATATTGATTAAAATCTGATTTAATTGTTTTCACAAACATGCAAAGGCGAGCAAAGGATGCTAGCAACCCCCATATAGACATGACCATGCAAGAACTTCTTCAAAAGGTCAATGATCCAAAGAAAGTGCAAATAGTGCTGAACTTTCCACTCATTGAGTTGAGTCCACCTAATCCACTTTAGTTAGCATATTGATTGAAATATTCTATGACAAGCTAACTGATGGCAGAAAACTCAACAATGGGGTGGATATCAGGTTCAATCAAATCCACAAAATCATTGATGTCGATCACAAGAAGCTCCCACTGGATGTATTTACAGTACATTTCCAGGTTTTGTTGCATCAAGCCAGGATAATTACAGCCCTGCACCATGACATTGAGAATGTAAGTATATTTATTGTGCCATGCTCAAGATGTAAAATCTGAATTTGCATCAGAATAAAGGACCCAGCAGTTGACTGCAAAAAACTCACAGAATTCCTCTCAAAAGTAGCTTGTTGAGAAAACCTATTTAGTGTGTTCAAGGACCGGATAAAGTGTATAACAATAGATGCTCACCCTGGTGACCTCATGTAAGAATTTAAACTTGTTTTAGAAAGCCTATGCTAAGCTTGAAAAAACAGCATAATGTCTCCAGGGCAAATACATGCCATGTACATGCCTATTGCAGGTTTCTGCAAGGATGGGCACTTCCATAACTATGACATGATGCATCTTGCAGAATATTCAAGACAAATTGCTAAGCATAGAGGAAAATACATCACCAACCAAAACCACAGGGGAATTCTGGAAATGTTCACCATATGGTGCTTGCACTTCCAATCATCAGTAATTCAAGAAGTTTGAAGTCTTTCAAGTAGACAAAACACCAGCTGAATTTTCATACAGGGCTATACAAACACCCTCTTGTTGCACTCTATGGGATGGTGGTGCATAAGGGGGAATATCAAGCACAAAAAACAAAACATCAGAATTCAGTGTATCATGGAGCAGCATTGACAATTGCAGAAAAGGTGCTGAGTTGCTGTGGACTTGTGACCAAGAACAAATACTTTGGTTTTATAACAAATACAAAAGTGGACCTGATGTTTAAAGAAGAGGAGGTATCAGTTTATGAACTACTCAAGGAATTCAGGTGTTTATAGTATAGCTACAGCAGCATGAATTGGAAAATAAATTACACATGGTAAGGGTAACAAGAGAGTCTTAGCCAGATACTTTTCAACATGTAGTCATAGCAGCATGATAGTCCAATAAGCTCAGTCACATCAGTCAGTCAGGTGGATCAGGTGTTGTCAATCAATCAAATTAGTTGCACCAGTCAATCAGAATGAGTCACATCAGTCAGTTAGATGGATTAGGTGTGTCAGTCAATCATTAATCAGTCTCAATCAAATTAGTAACTTGTGTCAGTCAGAGTCAGTCAGAGTCAGTCATGTCAGTTGGTTAGGTGGATCAGGGCCCTAGGGCCTACAGTGGATAGGGGGGAACCTGGGTAACATGCAGTGACAACCTGTGGATTGGTGACAGGTTGGTTATGGGTGGGTACAAGTATCTAGGGAACTCTAACCTGGATGGGTCTGGTCATTGGGGGTACAAAGAGTTGTCTAGCCTGCAATCATGGAGTAAAATTTTACCAGACTGTAGTTTGATTTGACCATAACATCAGTGGCAGCTGTCATACTTGTCGCTGCTCTAAAATCACACTACCTTCACCATGCTCTGACTTGGCATGATCGGCAAACAGACAAGTTGATGATTGCTACAATATTTCTACCAAGATCAATTTCCACCTGTTAAACTCAATTATCTTATTTACTTAGCCATTACCTATCTTGTAACACTCTTACATCTTGCACATTGCTTCTCTTGTCTCAATATGTTTATTTATCACATTATGTAATCTTGTAGCATTAGGACATGCATCACCTGGTCAACTTTTTTCCTCAGCATTTTCACACACTTCATGTTTGCTTAGGTATGTCAACCAGCTATTGTTATATTCTCTTGTTTTCATCATCAGTACCTAGTCTATAATTGTCTAGCTCAATCACTATCAACATTGATGACTCTGTCAGACCTGTAGTGGTCTAATAGGATGTATGGTCAGGCAGCTCCACTCCCAAAAGTGACACCATAGCTTGGAGCATCCATATATCAATGTGGTGTGCCTTCACTTGACATGAAATTGTATGATAGTGCTGCCAAAGGTAAATTTTATTTGCAATAAAGCCAGCAAGATTCTGAGTTCCCACTTTCTGCATCATTGTCCTAGTACCATCCACAGACTTGCTACAGCCCAGATGTCTTATCAGACACCACCAAACTCTTCATCCAAGCATATTCACTCACAAGAAAGGGCAAGACATTCTTTGCCAAGCATTATCATTTCTTCCCCTTCACACAAATAGGCAAAATAGGAAACACTTCCCAATGCAAATGTCTGGGGTTGTGCAGATAATGAAATTATTTGTATGTAACTCTATAAACACCCTATAGAATCACTTATGGTCACTTTTGTGTAGAGGAATTGACTCCAAAATGGACATCTGATTCTGACAAGCACATTAGAATACTGTCTGTGTCCCAAATTACTTCAAATTACCATACCAGATGGCCAGAAGATTCATATCAACTTTGTATTCTTGTACAAGGATGACCCAGTAAATTGTCAACATACTTACTCACACATGTCCACAGGTGAGGGTATGACAAACCTCAAGTGCAAGATAGCAGTATGGATCAAGCACCATGGGATTGCTGATGCAGAAACAAGTGCTGGCACACAGCAAACAATCACAGGTATAGTATCAAGGTACATGCCTGCTAAACACTATGCCTTGATTGCAATGTATTGTGCATGTTGAAACCAGCCTTTCAACGTAGTTAACAACTCCGAGTACAAGGAGGAAGTTGAGTTGCTTTGTCCAGGAACAAAGCTTCCTTTTTATATGGCTGATCTATGACAAAGGATCAAAATTCATCAAGAAGTATTTTGCAATACACTTCCCTGACTCAACTCAGCATTGAACACCTATTTCTTACTTCTCTGCCTAGAACCATGTTGGATTGGTCCATTTTGTAATTGATAGATGAACAGCATCATTTGCTACATCCTACCTTGGTATTGTTGTAGTATGGCTGGCAGATGGTAAAATCTGGCAAGTTGTTTTAGAAATCATACAGTATAGGACTAGCAGATATTATTGGGGAGTTATTGTCTCATTTTTACTTTTAGCCTCATGGAGTGTCACACCAGAAAGTATCTTTCAACAGTTACTATAGACTATGTCAAACAATTTGGCCTTAAAAATAAGGTACAGTGATCAAATTTATTTCTATCAAAAATAAATGTTTTTGTAGATCCATATGCTTTCCACAGACAACACATCTAATTGCAATGCATTAGCAAGGCATCTAGAAAATATTATTCCAAGCTTTCATGGTCTGGTATCACAAACAAGGTGTATGTCACACATACCATAAACTTGGTTGCAAAGATGAAACCTAAATTATGTCAGCTTTCTGGCATAACATTATTCTGACTCATGCAGTTCACACCAGGCATTTCTTTCTTTCTTCTACCTCCAAAGCACTTGTAGAAAAGTTGTGAATATATCTAGGTAAAAAAGGAAGAGTAAATGTGACCCAAAACACCCTATAGATAATGGTGAGAATGTTGTGATGGATGGGAGCCATGCAACAGCATTCTCCACTGCTGAACATGAACTTTTGAATAATGACATTGATTTCTCCAACATAGATGCATCACTGCTAGACAAGGCCAAAGCTGCACATGATGTTGCAGCAGTGAAAGGAAAGTGATATCCTTGTCCAGAATTCTCAAGTCTGAATTTGACATGCTTAGGTTGCTGGATTGGCATAACAGATACATGACCACCTCCAGGAAACCTTTCAAGTTGGATATATTTTCTGCTACAGAAGTTCCTTTGATATCTCAAGTAATCTCTATGCTCAAGAACATGGAGTATGAGCTTGAAGGTGTGAGAAGTGAAGCAAAATTGCCCGACATGATACAGATTGCAGCACATGCAGCATTGCTAATAATTGAAAAGTATTATGCACTTATCAATGGCTGTGAAGTCTATTGCATTGCAATGAGTATGTCTAAATGCCTCTTATGCTCTAAGTATGGCTGATTTCTGACATCTGTTCCCTTGCAGTGATATGTCCTGACAAGAAGTTGAGGTGCTTTGAGGAGAATCCTGACTGGTGGCCTAATGATATAAGGAAGATCAAATAGCTGGTTGGAGGACACTGGTGAGAACCATATGCCACAAAGGATTTGATTGATGCAGACATGTCAGATCACCTTACCAACACTACTCCTGATGTTGTTTGAGTAAGTCTAAAGTCCAACATTGAAGCAAATTGTTTTACCATTATTGCTCTCAGGATTCCAATAAGTGAGTCCAAGATAACCTGGTAGCAGCTGGCCCATCCAAGCCATCAATACAATCACATGACAGCATCAGGGTATATTTGAATATGCCTATTGTATCAGATGCAGAGATTCTATTTGCAGGTGGTATCTTAAAATATGGAAATCACATGCATACAATCTGGCCCTGGCTTGCACAGATGGTGCTTGACTATTTCTCTACACCAGGTACATTCTCATTGCATTTGACTTACTGTCTTTTTCAGTATGGTTGTCACCATGGAAAATTATGTCCAAAAATGCATTCCCACTTCAGTCATTCATATCTTCTCAACGCTCACTTGGAATTCGACAGAAATAACACCAATTGACCCAGATAGCCTAGGAGAACACTTTCCGACCTAATCGAAGGCAAAAATCCAAGATTTTGATATCTCAGGATTTTGGGATTTAGTGCTCCTGTAGGTACACTGTTCTGTGCTCTGATTCAGCACTTAAAACAGCACCATAGCCATGCCATGAGGTCAACAAACAACTTCTGACACATAGTGGTCTATTGCTCACCTTTCAAACTTCCTAGATCATGAATAGATTGCCATGTGCCTGAATCTTTCCACTCACTCCATCAAGTGCATTCTTGCTCATTTTGATGCACACAGGACCACCTTCAACCTAGATGAAAATGCTGTTCAGAAAGAGAGGGTTAGATGGCCTAGGCATCTTAGTGATGTTAACGTTGAGGTACAGTATATCACACTTAGGTATTACTATGGCTTGATAACTAATATATTGATCCAACTTGATTATCACAGTTTCTTCTAGGTACCCTGCAAAAAATGCCTGATCTTTATTTGGATGAGCTTCAAGAAATGTTGGAGGCTTCATGTGATGTCAGTGTTTCACATGCAACTGTATGAAAAACACTCTCCAAAGCTGGATTTACCATGAAGAAGGCAAGCATTTGACTTGAGTTTGACTTGTACATACTATGGCAATACTTACATTTTTTGTCTGTGGTTGATGGTGAATATATGATATCTCATTTTGATTGTGCTGACAATTGTAAAGTTATTCAGTTCTTCCTGTGCTTTCCCTTCAAGATGGTATCCTGCATTGTAGCATAGTTGAGGGCTCATTCTGCACTGAATCATTTACACAATTTGTCAAACAGCTTTTCAATAATATGCAATTATTCCCTGCCCCCAATTCAGTAATTGTCATGGATAACTGCAGAATTCACAAGCATTCTGACATTCAGGAGTTGATTCAATCAAGGTAATGTATATTATTACTTTATTTTTTTTGTATGCTAATTGTCATATAGGGGAATACAGTGTGAATTTTTGCCATCATACTCATCTGATCTGAATCCAATTGAATTTGCCTTTTCAGCCATGAAGTATTACCTTCATTGCAATAGAGCATATACATGACTGGCCATGATATACTTGATAAAAAAAGAGATGTACATTACTGTTACAACTTCTTCTTTTCTTCGTACTTCTCTTTCGCCTTTGCTCAATCCATGTACTACCTTCAGTCCTAGGCCCTCTGATACGTCATATCCTAGGACATCCATTGGACTTCCTTCCTTTTCTCCGCCTAGGGCTTCTTCGACTGCCTCCGTACCTGTGGTGTATCCTCTTACCATATTTGTCTTGATGATTCTCCCGCGATACGACGGCCGTGTGTTCTGCTCTTCATCATTACGCGTCCTTCCTTTTTGGGCTTCCTTCCATTCCGTTATGCGTCTTCTTTTGATCCACAACGCATAACCCTTTCTTTTCTAGTTCCCCTCGCATTTCTTACTACGGTCCGTGCACGAGGAGACTGCATATATAAACGACTCGAGCATTACCTAGATCGCTAGTTTAGATCTCCTTCAAGTTACCTTGTATCTCATCGCCTAGCAATCTACTTGCTTCCCTCGTCTTACTCGCCCCGTGGTTAGGAAACCCCTAGATCGCTTCTTTGATCGGCTTGTCCTTCGACTCGCCGATACCTTGTCCACCGTTGGAGGAATCCCCACAATGGAAGTACTGCACGTCGGATCCAACCCGACTACCTTGATCGGTTCGCTCTATGCTTACCGATATCTTCGAGGAATCCCCTCGACCCTTGCTGATGGAGGAATCCCCATGTCAGAACTACTGCGTCGTTGGCCCCAAATCGACTCCTTGTCATCGAAGGCCCTTTGCGATTACTCCTACCCCGGGTAGTCATAACAGTTACATTACTCAGTACACTCTATACAATCACTCCCAATGATGCATGTGGATGGTTCTTGTACTGTGGGTACATATGATAGCAATAGTGTCCATAACTATAGTACTACTTTGTTTCCCTTCAATGCCAATGTTGTTTCTGATGTCTATGTATATGCAGTGAGAAAAGAATCAACTGATGTGCTTACTACATTACTGTTGACTAACTATTCCAATGGCCAATCAAACACAGTGCTTGGCATGGCTGGGGGAATGTCACAAAACATGAGCTGGAAGTGTGCATCCACAATAAATTCTGACATGCAGCATTCTCATAGCCTGAGCTTGAATACCCCATCCATTCAACTCCCTATGTCTCCCAGGAAACACGAGAAGGCTGCACAGGTCCCTGCTTCTTTGATCATTGCTGCAACTTCTGCTATGAAATATAAGTTTTTCATTGTATCAATAACTTGTAATTATTGACTTGTACTACTAGAGTGAAATCTGGGGCATGTTTAGACTGTCATACACAGAAAATACATTGCATCTTTGCTCCTGGTGCTACTATTTGCAACAAATGCACTGAAGGCAATCGTTCCAACAAGTGCATACATAGTTCAAGAGAGTCACACTTGTTTGCATAGCACCAGTGCACCACCTCAGTAGGCTCTGGAGCCTGGCATAAGCAAGCATACCATGCGCAAGTATATCCCAACCATGACTACTCAGATTATGAGTACTACTTCAGGCAGCAATGGCTCATTTCCAGATACTGGCAATAGTGGTGGCTCACTAGAGTTCAACATAGGAGTGGAGGGGTATAATATGGGGACAGATGAGAATAAGATGGAAAATTTTGATTTAGATGGAGTAACTACAGATGATGACACAAATGACCAGTGATCAAGTCCTAAGCTTGTCAATGAAACTGATGATGACATGGATGAGCTTCTTCAATGCCAATTCAAGCCAGCTACATAGCATGCACCTACCAAATGGGCATAACCCATCAAATATGCTTGTAAAGGAAAGGCTCCATTGAAGCAAACAGACTTGTTCTATGACCTGGCAACAAGTGGTAAGTAGTATTATTTGCATTATTCTACTGTATACACATACTGATACATTTTGCATTCACCAGTCATCAAGATTCAGTGTACTGTGCTTCAATCTAAGGGATCCAAAGTATCCAATATTTTATTTCAGATATCATCTAGCATTGTCTTTGATCAACTTCATATGACTGTTGCAAAGAAATTAGGCTAGTATTCAGGGCTCATCAGACTTCAATATCGCCTAGATTCCAAGGCAAAGACAGCATTCACCTCCACACAAACAGATGAAGAACTCTGTATGTTTATTGAAACTATGCAACAACTAATTGTTCCTCCCCGCCTTGCCAATGGAAAGGCCACAACCCAACCCCATGAAATCTGTTACTGCTTACTTTGAAGATGCCACCTCAGAGAACTTGGACTCAGACTCAAAACCTCCTGCACCTACTGGAAATCATAACAAAACAGTATGTTTCCGACTTGTACACTATCACATTTATTTATCATTTCCAGGGCACAAAGGGCTCAGGATCTCAGTCATCCAAACAAAAGCACACAAAAACAACTGGTGAATTAGAAGGTATAAATGTGCAACAGGAAATTATTAAGGTGCTGCAAAAATGATGGGTATGTGATGTGCATTCAAATGGGTCTGGGAGTTCCTACTGTTACAAGGGACCCGAGAATAACCTTTGCTATGGATTGAGCCATCACAACCTTGCATATTAGGCACTTAAAATTGCAAGTATTCTTTTATTTTTCTATTGACTTTTTCCAACACTATATAATTTAGATGAATAAGAACACAACAATAGATGTGAAGCCTGCCACCATCTCTACTCAGAATGCAAGGCCACATATGTGAACTACAAGCAGTAGCTCTACTGTTGATCAACCACTACAAAGTTTCAATCATAGATTGGTATGCTTGTATCCCATCACTGTTCAAGTCCTGCCAATGTAGCCTGGGGGTCCTGGAGGGCAGTTCTATTCATCATTCAGCTTACAGATGACTTAGGCACTGTCACCAAATCTCCAGCCAAACACCCTTTAGCCACCAAATCTTGCAAAAATGCCTTTGCCTACTGGATATCATCAATCACTGTCTCCATTGGATGGTATGGTGACAACAAATCTCCCTGAATCAACTGTAGAGATCCCTGAAATTATCCCCTAATTCAATTTTCTCGAGCAATGTGAGAAAACCCCGCCACATGGCATCAAATTTGGAGATTGTGGACCTTTGCTTAATGCAAAAGGATTTGTTTGCATATTACAGCTTGCATGCGACTACATGTCAATCGAGGCACTATAGCATTTGTTGAGAATTGAAATGGGAACAGCAATCCTCATTCTTCAGTATGTGGAAACAGATTTGCAGGCTATATAAGCTGGAAAATCTGTATTACCTAGCAATCTTTAGTTTACTTAATATGTCACTATATATTGGTTCTTGAGTTTCTTAGACAAACTACTTGTTCAACTTTCATCTGCTCACTGGCAACTATGCAACTGCCTGCTTAGACAAGTCATTGTAGATAATAAAGGCTATGTAACAATGTCAGCAAATTTACATCACAAATCTCATTCACTCACTGTGTTTGCTGTTGTTGCAGAACCATCCATCCATAGCATAGTTGGAGAAGGAAGCAAGATACTGCAGAGGAGCAGCTTCTGAGGCAGTGGCAGCAACAATGATGGAGTACTTCATGACATTGTTCTCCTTGAGGGTCTTGACGCGTTGTGCAATAGTGAAACACTTTTGTCCAACAGCAATGTAGACACAGTAAAACTTCTTGACCTCATCCTTGTTCCCATTCCATTACTTTCAGTTCTGGATTGTATCAATAGCAAAGGCAGTTTTACCAGTTTGATGGTCACTGATAATGAGTTCACGTTGTTCATGACCAATAGGAACCATGGCATCAATTGGCTTGAGACCAGTCATCATGGGTGTGGTTGACAGAACAACAAGGAAGGATACCAGGAGCCTTCAAGAATGTATGGCAATGTTTGGCCAGATTCTGAAAACAAACACAACCAGTCTCCTCAACAGGTTTTGCCAGTTTGATGGTCTCTAATGATGAGCTCACATTTACCATGACCAGTCATCATGTCATCAATTGGATTACTAAGAGCATCCACAACACAACCAAGAAAGTCAGGACTAATCACAGATATGGCCGCCTCGACATCGACATCACGAAAATGTCTAGGCTATCTAACCCTCTCCTTCTGAATGGCATCTTCATCTGGGTTGGGGACAGTCCCATGCACATCAAAATAATCAAGAATGCACTTAATGGAGTGAGTGGAAAGGTTCAGGCACATGACAATCTATTTATGATCTAGAAAGTTTGAAAAGTGAACAATGGACCATTGTATGTCAGAAGTTGTTTGCTGACCTCATGGTATGGCTACAGTGCTGTTTTGAGCACTGAATTAGAGCACAGAATGGTGTACTTACAGCTACACTAAATTCCAAAATCATGAAATCCTGAAATATCAAAATCTTGGATTTTCACCTTCAGTTAGGTCAGAAAGTGTTCTTCTAGGCTGTCTGGGTCAATTGGTGTTGTTTCTGTTGAATTCTGAGTGGGTATTAAGAAGATATGAATGACCAAAGTGGGGATGTGTTTTTGAATGTAATTTTTCCATGGTAACAACCATATTGAAAAAGACAGTAAACCTAACTCTTGCTATACTATCCAGCTTCTTTAGTGGGTGCTGGATGCACATTTTCCTGCAGGTAATTGCAGGTCAAGCACTTACAGCACAGAATCAATTCACAATCATTCAAAGCAAAAATAGCTATCAGTCCTTGGTCCTGCACTGTATTGCTATTGCCATATATTGCAGAAGAGATTATTGGTGCTCATATGAAAGATGCCACTAAGGCCAAAGCAAATGCACAACCAGCAGAGAGTGGACAGGACAACATCATTATTGTTGAATATATAGCTACTTCATGTCTTTGACACTACTAGTACTATATCAAACTTGCAGGTTATCCAGGTAACCTGCAAAATATATCCAGGTTTAACCTGTATCCACTACTATCTAACCTAGGTTGGGTATGGTTAGCATTGGGACTAATTCCAAACCTGCATGGTCGTACCTAGGTAGCACCCGGGTACACCCATCCTAGGTGTTATGAATCTATTGTGAATGACAGAAATCACAAGGCTTGGTGCTATCTTGCAGGCTACTCAAGTCCTGGCTCAATGATGAAGAAGAGGGTGAGGGTCTTCTCTGGCTACTCAGTCTACAATGGCCAGATGACCAAGGCAATAACTATGAGAGGTAACCAAAATGGATTAGACTAGAGTTGCTAGTTGCAAAGTATCTACTTTATATACTGTACAGGTGCTCGCACAGACCATGCTATGCATGAGAGGGATTACCATAAATAGACTGATGAAAGAAGTGATAGTGAGAGAATATCAACAAAGATCAAATGGGCTATGTGAGAAAAGTGGAAATTAAAGAGGTGTGGTTACCATGAGGTATGACATCATTAGCTCTAGGCCTAGTCATGTGATAGTTACCATGGTCACATGCACAGATCACGTAACTGAGAAGAGAAAAGTGTTAAGTCCAGAAAAGTTTTGAAAATATTCATATCACAACACTAGGCCCTACTTGAAGTTGAAGTTAAAAGGCTAGGTAAGGCTGGGGCCTAATGCAGATGGTGGAAGGAGAGAGAGACCCATGGCATTACAGTCACTTCACACAAAAACATAACTCTATTCCTCCACCATGAACTCCTACATACTAGACTAGCTATTGTAAAGTAGTTTAAAGGCCAGGATTAATTCACAACTGTGAATAAGTCCAGTGGGTTTTTCAACCCTACCCCATGCTTTATGGATATCGCTGTGAACCTTTGTTATGCAATGCTTAGTGCTTTTTGGATGCAGCCAAGACCTGCTTTTTACTAGAATAGCTAAGCTTTTTCTGGCGATTGTCCAGACCCTTTTGTGGGGGCCTAGAGCTGGAGGGGACAGCAGAAGATATAGCTGTTGAAATTGGTGGGAGTGGGGGTGAGTAGAAGAGAGGATCATCTTCCTAGGTGATGTTCAGCCAACCATCTGCAGAAGTAAACAAAACTTTCTACCAAAAGATCCAGTAGTGCCTGTCATGATACACCATATAAAAGAATTATAACTGCATTAACTAGCCAGTCGTTGATGGGGGAGTCCTGCTGGGGTAGACTTTGACAAATTTTTGATCTGTACTTCTCAAGGAGGGCATCTTTGAGATATTCATCTATAGTAATTGAAAAATATCTTTGGATTGCCTGAAATGTATCCCTTGTAGGAGCTAAGCATTGCAAACCAGCGGGAGAATAAAGTGATTAGGCTTACAGTCCAGTGTAGTTTGGCAACAAGCCATACAGGAATTGCCTGACTTGCATTTGGTAATTGATGGCATCCTGGAATTGCATTGCAGAGTGATGATATCCAAGATCATGCAGGATCTGTAGGGCATATTGAGGCAATAATTCTGACATCGCTTGGAAATAAGTGAGTAAATGTAGAAGTTATCAACAAGCCAAACAACCACAAATTGAGTTTTGCTAAGCTACAGTAGGTTTGTTGTATTTTTTTTTTTTCACAGACCAATAATCCATTAACCCATTGCTTCTTTCTAGCTCCCCTCCATGAAAAGATTAATAGCCAACTGAGCTGCAAAAAGCTTGCCTTGCTGCCAATGGACAAGAAGAGCAGGTGGATTGGCATGGTAAGTGAGTGGGTTGCCTTCATTTTGATCTCCCTGCTGACAATCCTGAAGGTCCTGTCCAACCTTCAAAATAGTGTTGCCATTGGGGAAATGGCAAAGATCTTGGTTGATGACCCCCTCACAAATCAAAGATGATGAGGAAGCAGGGATCCATTGATGATGTGCCCGGTGCAATTCACCAACTCAATTGAAATGCTAACACTTCTTAACCATTTTACATATTTCAGACAGCTGTAATTGCATGCCTCTTCTCCTCCTCAAAGTCCTTAAAGGAGGTCATCAAAAATGTAGCAGTGGGCAACCAAATGTCCATGATACTTATGTAGGAGTTGCAAGGCTAGATAAGCTTTTCCTCCCCCTGCTGTCATTGTTCATTCATGCTATTCTAGGTCTAGTCTGGCAGCATTGCTCTTGCTTCTTCCACCCATCCCTGGCTTCTCTATTGCCAACAGCCTTGTAGCAGGAAGGAAGATAGTCAACTTTCTCTGAAAGCTCTTCAGCAGCATACCAGCCAGCTTCAAGCTGTCAGTGAAGCAGTCATGGATGGCTCTCTTTCACACCTCTTGGAACAATCCAGGCTTAACACTCTTTGACATAGTCTCCCTCCTATAGTGATGTTGTCAAATGCTACATGGCACAGAGTCCAGCTAATTGAAGGCAAGCTGCACTCACACTGCTTTATGCTCAGCCCCAGAAGCCATGGTTTGTTTGATTTGATAAGAGACAGCTGCTAGAGCATTGTGGGCTTCTATGCCAATTCTTATCCAGCTGACAGTTGGCTGAACCCTGTAGAATACTCAGTAAGTCACTGAGGAAAAAGACTACAGTATGAAATATCTAATGTAGGTATGCTTATGTAAGCACTAAGTACCAAACACGGAATATAAGATTCCTACACTCCCTCTCAAACATGAGAGGCTAAAACAGTTAGTGATAAGTGTTTGATCTCATAGGTAAAAGAGAAAATAAAATGAAAATATACCAAAAGTATTGGTGAACAAACAATTTTTGTCGTGTCTATGTCCGTAGTGAGTCGTGTCGTGCTGGCTCGAGCGGTTACTCAATATGGTAAGTCGCGGCTTGGCTAATATGCTCATGCTATTCTCCTTGCATGCTTGTCTTCGATCAACTCCAGCGCCATCGTCTTCGCATATCGTGCCTCGGAAACACTCCTACTGCACCTATAGTCCAATAAAACATATCTGGCCGCTCTGATTCAGCCGCTATGGCTGTGACGTGACTGTACAACTCAGTAAGTGATTATCTTCACTTGGGCTGGACTAACTCTTCTAGTTCATGATTTGAGTCGTCCTTGTCGCCATGGTGGGTCGACATATTTGGTAGGCGACCTGGGATACTTAGGATGTGGTTTGGATGGCCCAGGTACGTGCGCTTTCAGCCACTTGTACCATTTGCGCTGATTCACCTTCTCTCCAGCTATGTTTGAACTCATTTAGAGTCATGACATGCGCTGCTCGGTGTGCCACCCTTTCCACATCATCTCCCACTGCTATGGACGCCGTCGCCATCATTTCCACGACTCTGATTGTCCTGGATAGTCTCTGACTTGACCTCCTCGCCTGGACCTTCTCCTGGCCCTCTAACTCGACGTAACGCGTTCATTTCAACGAAGCGCTCGTCCTCAATGCTCCTGGGATGTATCCCATTGTATCCACCATTGTTGACAACAATTTGCCTGTTCCAATCGGCCTCAACGACTTCCAACTCGCCCATCTCACCCAAATGGTCTCCTGGGCTCGGATCTCAACATAGTGCCTTCATTTCATCATGCACTCGTTCTTAACACCCCTGTGACGTATGCCATCATATTCGGCACGCTCAACCTTTTGGTGGTCCAAATCAACCTTGTCGACTCTCGACTCCTCTTGCTTGCCTATATGGCCTCTTGGGGGTCTATCTTGATCGGGTGAGTTCGTTCCATTGACGCACTTGTTTCCAATGCCTGTAGGACCTTCCTGGACACTGTAGACACTCCCTGGTATGGCTGTTTCGCCGCCTGACTCATTTGACTCGTCCTGAGCTATCCTATGTGAGTTTTCCTTCACTCTATTTCAAGCTTTTGTGCTCATGTTCTGACCCATTCATTGGTCCCTTAGGTCAATTCCTAGGGTCCTCATCGCCTTTGGATACTCCCAATGCATCTGTCTCGACCTTGGTAAGTATGACGTTCGAGCTCACATATCGACTCCTCTTCCCCTTGAGCTTGAGCTTTGGGGATTTATCCTGTCATTGCACTGCATTGTCGCATGGCTCGGGTGGTCTGGAAGTCATATAGTGCATTATTGGCCTGTTTCGGACGCTTACACACTACGTTTTCAGCTAACGCTTCTAGCTTGAGTTGTCGTGACTTGCTGCTTGCACCGTTCATTATACCACAGGTGCCAACCCGCTCATCTCATCTACCATCTCCATCGTCGTCATTGGACACTCCTGACACATCCGCTTTGGCATGAGTAAGTGTAGCGTTGCAGCTCGCAACTGACCTCCTCTCCCCCTCGAGCTCAACGCTCGGGGGCTTGTTCTCTCGCGTGGGTTGTTCAGATGGACTGGAGTCTGGTGGATGTGGCTCTGGGGGTGCATCAGGTATGTCTATGACCTCCATTGAGGTGTGCTGATGGCGTTCTTCGACTCCCATCATTGATCGCATGTGCATCCTTGCACACCATCTCTTCCCCTCGATCGACTCATCTTGACACATCCCGATCATCTCTCATCTATGCTGGCCATTACCACTGGACTCTCTTCCGACACCCTCAACTCGGCTGCTTCAACCCTCAGCTTGCCTCCTTGGACTCTTGTGCCCTTAGGCTGGTCAGGAGGCTTTGTGGGTGCCTCTGGATAATGTCCGTTGTCACCCATTGCATCCCCAGGGTTTTCTGATGGTCTCGGCTCATTGAACTCACCTTCATCTGGGTAGTCGTATGATATGCTCCGTGCATTCATGCTGGTTGTCATCTCGCCTTGGTCCCAAGTGGCCTTGGCTTTGACTAGGGTGAGCTCGTCGCTTGATCCTATCCACTTTCCCTCGAGCGACATGCTCTGGGGATCTGGTAGGTGCTGTTGACTAATGGACCATAGTGACTGGCGTCTCTTGCTGTCGTCCTCATCTTCATCGACCCTCGAGCTTGACTCTGTTGTCGACTCATCGCCATCTGCTCCAGCATTGTCGGTTGTCTCTCGACCATCTTGCTTCCCCGCAAGCGACACACTGAGCTGGTTCTGTGTGGCTGGATTCACCATGCTCATTGCAGCAGTCTCATCTGTAGACGTCTCTGCTTGACTGGCTTCTTTGTCAGCCGTCCGAG
This sequence comes from Boletus rubissimus, assembly GCA_038092795.1. Lineage (NCBI taxonomy): Eukaryota > Fungi > Basidiomycota > Agaricomycetes > Boletales > Boletaceae > Lanmaoa > Lanmaoa rubissima. The sequence goes on from JBBPQZ010000019.1 coordinate 30,126, forward strand.
TTCTCTCATCGACCTCCCCGACCTTGACTTCTTTGCCCGCCACCTCTCAGTTCTCTCCTTGCGGTTCCGTTTTGCAAGGTGTTCATATGGGCAGTGTGGTTGTCGACTGGTCCTGTGGGATCTGCGATATGCCCTCTGGCCTCGTGGGCTTGGTGCATGTCATGTCTAGGCACAGCCATGCAGCTGACTTAAATGGGTTCCATGGACCATTACATGCCCAAGTCAAGCTGATGCTCTGTGAATGTCTAGGTAACCTGATGTTGGGCTGACATTGATGAGGGGTGTGAGCAATGTTTTCTGTCCTACATTGGTCGAGGGAATTACTGAACATACACATGGTATCCAGGCCTGAATGTACCTTGTTGTTAATGTAGTATATTTCCTAATGGTTCACTGTAGTGATGGCTGACCATCAAGGATGAAATGACCAACTTGCCCTGGAACTGTTGTATTGGCTACCCAACAACTAATACATTAGTATTCCATTTGACAAATGCTTGTGGGGCATAGGTTAGAATTGACTTGGTACAATCCAAGTTTTTATCTGCATCAGTAAATGTTACTATTACTTGACATACTTTGGTAATATTCTCAAGTGTAATAATTACCAAAGCTTACCAAAGCTCACAAAGCACATGTCTTGGCAACACTAAAGCCACAAAGTATTCATGTACCAAGCAATGTATGGAACCAAGTAAATAAGTATACTAAAGTACCAAAAATTGATGTGAGTGAAGCTGCCAAGCATGGTGAAGATCACTGAGGAATGTGGTTTCGAAACCACACAAACAGGAGGGAACAGGAAGGCAAAGGGTGACAAACATCACCGAGGGGTGTGGTTAGGAGTGAGTGAGAAGGGAAAGTGTGACAAAGGTCACCAAGGGATGCAGTTTCAAAACTGCACAAATGGGAGGGAGCGAGAAGGTAAAGCATGACAAAGGTCACTGAGGGATGTGGTTAGGAGCAAGCGAGAAGGGAAAGCATGATAAAGGTCACTGAGGGATGCGGTTTTGAAACTGTGCAATTGGGAGGGAGTGAGAAGGGGAAGTATAACAAAGGTCACCAAGGAATGCAGTTTTGAAATCACACAATGGGGGGGGATCAAGAGAGGAAAGCACAGCAAAGGTCACTGAGGGTTGGGGTTTTAAAACCATTAAAACCATGTACAAATGGGAGGGAACAAGAGGGGAAAGTGTGCCCCAGTAGAGTCAGGCCACAATCTCAAATGTGTAATGATCAGCATATTTGTTGATGTAGTATGAAGGAAAGGAATTATATGAGTTATGCAGCTGGATTTTGGGGGAGATGTGTTGAGTTCCATAGACTAGAATCAGGTGAGCTGCACGATATATAGAGTCAAGATAAATGATGGAAATGTTAGGTTGTCAGCAAGTGATGTATCTTGGCTGCACAACCCACATGCCAGTGTCTTGGTCAAGTTCATCTGATAAAACAAACCAAAACAAACCAATGGACCATTGCACATGGAACATGTTTGATTCTTTCAGATACCTGAGTTGCTGTAGGATTATGGAACAACATCCATTCCTTGCATGCCTGGAAGCTCAGGGTGTGTCATCACAAATGCACAGTCATGCCTGGGATAAGTGCCACACCATGACTGGTAGGATCAAATGATTTCTCACTTCATCCCGCCCACTCTGCTGATATCACTAGGAGCATAAAATGTTGAGGATGCAGAGTTGAACACTTTAATTTTGCTGCTATATTTAGGGCATTCACTGAGAGGCACATCGCTGAGGTGATGTGGATCATTTGGATATTGTTGCTGGAAGAGGAACCGCCTGACCATTTCTGATAGCTGACTGATATGAAGCTCATTGCTAAGCTCATCAATGGTTCGGGAGTGCTTCCATTCTTAAGCAACATTAGAATGTTATGGTGAAAAAAACAATCCAACGAACTTACAGGGGACACGGGCCAGTGTGATGTGCGCCTCAATACTAGTTGATTTGTCAACTGGCATACTCTCATCATTAGTGCATTGTGATGATTTGAGCGCTGATATGGTTCCTTCACTGCCTTGACGTGCTTAGACTCAGTAATTGAGGAACAAAGACTGTTAGGGGCACCCCAGAGGTGGATCAACTCCGGATAATATTTCATAGCATGTTGTCGAGGGAGGGAGAATGATGATACAATGTCTGGGTGGAAAACTTGTCAGCTTTCATGAAATCATTTCAATGCATCTTCGATCTCTGTGAGTGAGCTGTCCATGATTATGTTGCACCACACAAGGTAACAGAACTCAAGGAATAAGCAGAACGTCCACACTATTTCTTGTGGAACATGACCCTCAATTGCAGGGAGGTAAATCTTCAAGTAACATGTGATGTCAGTGCAGATGGTGTGAGATGACAAGAGTCACCTACCTTCATTAGGGCTTTTGAGTCATTACCCATCCACTGTTTAAAGTGGCATTCTTGCGGAAATCATCTGAGTCCTGAGAAGGGAGCAATAGCAGCAATCCTCAATTGTAAACTAAGTGTGGTATTTCAACGGCAAGACAAGAAGCACTTACCTATGGTCAATGTCATCCAACACTGAGTCTGCTTCTGCTCTATAGTGGGCTTTGATGTATTGCTCAACCCACTCTACCAAGTGGTCCTTGAATGCCCCTTTAATTATTTGATGGAGTAAGTTGGGTGTGAGTAATTCATGTATATCTGCATGTGGGAAATTATTCATGAATGGCTGTAAAAATGAATAAGTCAGATGTGCTAATTATATGAGCTGACAATGCACACCACTAGCTGAGTGATGATTCCATACTCATCCCATAGTGTGTGTAATCCAAATATGTCCATTTCCTATAATCTCCAAATGAGTTCCTCGGTGTGTTGTTGCCAGCAATTGAGTGCATTCGAGTCGAGTTTACATTGAAGAGCAAGACATCTAGAAGATTGATTAGAACATAAAGGAAGTGATTGATATCTGCAGCACACAAATCTTGGGCACCGCCACAGACAATGCAAGCTAAAAGAACTTGTTCTTCGTAATCTACAATATAAGGGCCAAGACCAAAGATAACCCTCCAGTAATGACCGTCTCCAAAAAGCATGACCTCAGGTGTTGTCATACCAGGTTTCAGAGATCGCAACATTAATGATAAAGATGAATGAAAAAGTTGCCACCAAAAGTGGCAGAACTCATCAGTTTTGGCATGCTCGTTTGTAGCTTAACAAGTTCATATGCAAGTTAATACACAATGAAGAGCAAAGTTCAATCACATACTTTTCGGTTGTGCCAGGAATCCTATGAGAACCAGAGTGTCCCAGTGGGCACATCTAACATTGTTGTGGACATTGCCAATCGATAAATATAATGGATAAAAATCATTCTGTCCAGTCGCAACTGAGATGGTCATTTTGTCACTGCCAAGAATGATAGGCACAAAGACTGATCTGTGTGTTGCAGGATCATTCACAATGATATCCTGTCAATGATGTCAGATACAATATAAATGAGTGATCTATATTTTACCTACTGATTCATTCCAGGCCCAGTCAGCCAATATAAAGTCAGACCAGTGCCATTTATTTGTTCCTGTCACAAATTCATGATATGCACAAAGATCTAGTTCAGATTTAAAGCTTGGGTTGGATAAAATATTCTACACAACTTTACGAGGATCATGGAAATAAATGGTATAGTCGTCTTTCATCCACGGTGGCACATCTGAATCAACGGGAGGCCATTCACCTGTGTACTGAAAATTGAAGCTCTCCCATTTAACATCACCAAGTTTGATGTCATTGATCGCCTTGTAAAGTTGTTTGTGATCTGATGGTTTGTGTATGCTGCTTGAGTTGTTGGAAGTAAATAGTGGGCAGCGACCTAGCTTGATCAAAGAAGCCACCCATATATCCAATAATGTGTTGATCTGCACAGCAGGCATCTGGTTTCATGTGTACAAAAAGTCTGCAAGCTCATGTTCAAACCAACTTCGAAATGGTTCCCAATCATCTGGCAATTTCTGAGAAGGTGGTAATGGTAGGCTACCTTCTGGAAGAACATTCCCTTCCACATCACAAGAACAACCTGTATTCACATCAGTAATATTCAACTAGCATCATATGCGCTTACCATTGAGTAATTATGGTAAAGTTTGTCACCTGGACCAATGAACTCTGTATCAACAGATGAACCTGGCGCTGATTGTGGTGTAGAACTGGTTGTTGGAGATTCAAGTCCCGGAGCAAGCTATTGCCATTCTTCAACCTGGTCTTGGGAAAGTGAGTAGTGGTGTTGAAAACGATGTTTTGCATTGATGTGCTGAGTGAGCCCCAACCAATTCTTGAACCAGTGCATACAATAGGTGCATGGATAGTTGAGTATTACTTGTTCTTGTCCTGCTTGTTCGTGCTTCTGAGAGCATAGCTTGATGGGACATGACTATGATAGAGCAAGGATAGAGCTGTTGGATGAGATGGTCATAATCACCTAATCCTCAAATCAGCAAAGGCACCGTGAATGTCACCAAATACACACAACATATAAAAAGATCAGATCATGTTGAATTTGTTTCAGATCCCCATTCTTGAACATTGTGCCATCAAATTTTCTTCTCAAAAATGTTGACTCCTACTCCTTGTAAGATACACCCTTCAAATGCTGATAAACATCTGGGACTCTCCGACCTGCCACAGAAAAGACACTTCCCTGCTGAGAAGAAGGGTGACGATGAGTGCATTGTTGCTGCCCATGCCGACAAAGCTACTGCTGCAAAACAAGCTGTTCAAGACATCGCCATGCTCAAGAATCATATGGTGGTGAAGCAAGCAGCTGTGACCACTCATGTCAACCATGTTCAGGAATGGGTCTTCCTGCTCTCTCCCTTTCCTTTCAGCCTTATCAAATCTTCTACTTCCCCACTGTTTGTCCCATTTGTCCATATTTACCCCCCTTACACCCATAACATATGGTACTTTCCTCCACTTTACTTTTCTTGATTACTTGATGCTGTCCAGCTTTAAAAGTAAAATTCTTGCCAAAAGTGGCTTAAAAGTAAAAAATAAGTAGTACAAAAGCAGAGAGATCTACTTTGAAAACCAAGATTTACTTTGATGTGAACTGTGTCAAAGCATGACCAAAGTAGTGACTAAGTGGCTGAAAGTAACAGTACAATTTGCTGATGCAGTTATATAAGCAAGGGTGTCCATTTTGCATCATGCCAATGCTCAAGCATGGTATGTTTGTGTGAGTGATGTATGATAGGTCAAATGCAAATGAAACACAAGTAGAGACATTCACCCACCATGGCTGATAATATTGATGGTACAATGCACTGCATGCCCAACACCTATCAGGGTGTATGTTCTCAGATTGCTGGATTTTTTATACCACAGCGGTCAAGAGTGTTGGAACCAAAATGATTTATATGCATGATGTGGCAGGGTACATGATGATAGTGTGTGCTGATTGCACAGTAGGCAATATAGTACTAATAGATGAGATAACGAGAGCAGAAGGGAGTGGAGATGAAGATGGCATACCCACAGTGTACAATTAAGTAATGGTGAGGACAATGTATCCACAGCATACAATTAGATGGCAATAAGAGAGGGAGAGGGATAAGGAAGCAGTTGGAGAAGGTAACAGTCCATGGTAAGGAACGAATGGAAGGGGAAATGCTACAGCTGCAATATGAAGAAATGGGAAAAGGGGGGTCTACAACCATGTGAGATGCTGGTGAATACCTTTCTGCCACTCAGGAATGTGTCTTCCATCTAATGGATGGATAGATGTCGACTTGCCATGGTCAGCTGGGAATTGTTCAAGGTCTGACTGGAGTGAGTCAGTGAAGAACCTATTGAGTAGTTAGTTGCAAAAAAAATAATGATCAATACATAAACTTACTTTTCCCAAGTTTGCTTCTGAAGTTCTATGTTGGGATCATTACGGACTTCTTGATGCATCTCATTGAGGAGTTCATCAATGAACTCCCAGAATTGATGGCTAATCCAGATGTGGGTCCTATTGGGAGTAGGCTTGCTAGATTCCTCTCAAGTGGCATTCAATCCAGTATCTTTCTTGATTAGAGATTTGCCCACCATGGTGGAGAAAAGTACATAGTTTTGTCACTGAAAACATTAGTAATGAGTAAGTAGGGTGCATATTGCTCACCAAAAACGCAAACCACTCCCATTGTGCCAACATGACATCAACAAAGTCACATCTGGCAAGAGACTTTGCAAGGTCGGAGATATGATGGTTCTTTGAAATACTGGCTGCAATCTGTGATGGTGATGGTACAGTTAGTTTATAAACAAATTAAGGGAACCTCATACCTTTGTCTTAATCTAAGAATGCTGCTTGGTCAAGATGTCCTTCATGAGACCATTGATGTAGATCATTAGTCAAGCATCCTCCATTGCCAGGGGTGGGATGTTGAATACAGCAAGGTTGCTCTTGAGAAAGCCCTAAAGTATGTTCAATGGAAGTCAGTATTTCAAAGTGAAAGTATGCTAGTACAAACCCAAAGTTGATCATTAATGCTGTTCAAATAGGGTGAAATGTTTGCAGACAGAAGCACTGTCTGGATCTGATCCTGGACAAGATGTATAAAGTGTGCCATACAGTATATTTGATAGATTCTCTGAAACCTGCAAACTGGCAAAACCACATGCTTGAGTATATATCATCTGACATATGCAAACAACATCTGTAAGCTTATCTGAACTGTGACAAGGGTATGCTGCTCTCTGTTTGGAAGAAGTATGAGTAAGTCGTGCTGTAAGGTACTTTTTGGACTGCTTAGGTGCTGAAGGCCTTGCACCCCATGAAAATATTCCTAAAGGCTTGTTCATCTATGATGTGTATCCATTCACTAGCATGATTCCAACATGGCACTGTAGATGGATGCTCAACACAACATACCTTTCAGGTACCAATGGCTGGACTTTGAGGGCATCTTCCTATAGAATGGTGTTTGATATGTATTTCTTGAATCTCTCTGAGATCCACATCAAGCCTCATCTCCTTTAATCGCCCCAGTCTTACACCAGGATTATCTTCAGAGGCTATAGTCATTTTGCTTTGCAAAGCTGCAAGGAGTACATGGCTCGATCATATGTATATACTGAAATTTCATGAGCAGAGACTTTGCAAGCAAGGTAATCCCTTCTAATGTTTCTCTAGCTATTCAACCCACTCATTCCTACTTAAACTGCTCCCTCCTTTCACAGGGTAGGCCATCTAGCTCGATCCTACTCCTGCTGCATTGTTTTTTGCTTCAGATAATGGAGGATCTCATACTAGAATCAGATTCCATCATCTTTTGGCTTAACATACTCATGTAGAGAAAGCTTCTCAGGCTGCTCCTGGAGAATGATGTGGAGGTGTTACAGTTTGTCAACATCACATTTCCACCTTGCAACCATCCTCCCTCATCTCCTATCTGGTGCAGACCAGACATTTTTGAATACCCAAAAGCATGTAACACACTGAACATCCATTTGAGCTTTGATTTACAACATCATCTTCAATAGGGTAGCCCCAGCTGTTTCAACCCAGCCTTCTCCTGTACAATGGATGCCACCCACCTTAATATTCCTGAGTTAAGCCCTAGTTATACCTTCAACTCGGATGTTTTGTTGCAGGAGCTTTCCTTTGAGTATAATCCCATGACTCCTTTATTTGAGGCTATATGCCCTCAAACCCCAAAATGAACACTACCTCTGGCTTAGAAGACACCATCCCCATGGATCCACCAAGTCCACAGCATCTGTGGGTTCTTGTTTGTGCAGCAGAGAAATCTTGGCCTCCTCCAATCAGCAGCTGGTTAAGGAAATCCTTACCTCTTTATGCAATGCATCTTCCCATATGTTAGCCTGAAGCTTGGGCATGACCACCACTCAGCTTTCATCCATCCTTCTTTCCTTTGAGTGGCTGACTGATAAAGAGGTTGATCTCATCCTTAATACATGGAGGCTGAACTAAGCCATGGAATCATGCAGGCAGGACCAAATACACTTGTCTTGGATACCTTTTGGCATGAAAGATGTAAATCCATGAAAAGAAGATACTCAACCCTTCAGTTGTTGCTTCAGGCCAGCAACATATACTGCCTGGTATTTCCACATTGCAATCACAGCCATTGGGTGGCAATCTCAGTGGATGTCATGGATTACATAGTGAAGATATACATATGATTCTCTAGTAGATGCTATATCATAGGGGGAGCTTAATGCTAGTGTCATGAAAAGCTTAAACACCATGCTTCCCAATGCCACTGTTACGACTACCCAGGGTAGGAGTAATCGCTAAGGCCTTCGAGGGCAAGAAGTCGAGTTGGAGCTCGACGACGCAGAGATCTAACGTGGGGATTCCTCCGTTAGCAAGAGTCGAGGGGATTTCTCGAAGATATCAGTAAGCCAAAGGCGAACCAATCAAGGTAGTCGGGTTGAGGGCCGACGCGCAGTACTTCCGTTGTGGGGATTCCTCCAACGGTGGATAGGGTATCGACGAGTCGGAAGACGAGTCGATCGAAGAAGCGATCTAGGGGTTTCCTAACCGTGGGCGAGTAAGACGAGAGAAGCAAATAGATTGCTTAGCGGCGACGAGATACAAGTGTAAATCGAAGGAGGTCTAAACTAAGGATCTATGTGTCTACTCGAGTCGTTTATATATGCAGTCTCCTCGCGCACGGACCGCAGTAAGAAGTGCGAGGAGAGCAAAGAAAGAAAGAGTGACGTGTTACGGATCAAAAGAAGACGCGTCACGGAATGGAAAGAAGCCCAAAAAGGAAGGACGCGTAATGACGAAGATCAGAACACGTGGCCGACACATCGCGGGAGAATCAATCGAGACTAATATGGTAAGAGGATGTGCCATGGGTACGGAGGTAACTGGAGAAGCCAATGGCGAAGAAACGGAATATAGTCTGTGGGACGTGCTAGGATTCTTTGGATAAGAGGTCCTAGCACCGATGGTAGTACATGAATTGAGACGAGGCGAAAGAGAAGTACGAAGAAAAGAACGAGTTGTAACAGCCACCACCTGGGTTGTTCAAGCATTCATAAGCTAACCACAGCAGAAGAATATGAATTCCTATGAACCAGCAACGCTCAATACTATCCACCGCATAATGTCCCTAGTAGCCCCTCTATGGAGCCCTAAAGCACCAGGTTGGATAAGGGCCTTTTATTTCTGCTTTTGCCATTTGCAGCTGCTTATCTGGTTCCCAGAAGAATCCATATGCAGGTAGCCTGAATTCATCAAGCAGGCCCACCTCAATACCAGTGTATAGGAGATCTGGTCTTGCCATTATGGTGATGAGTTTCCCATTTCCCTTGCCTTTCTTTTGCTATTGAAGCCCTGCCCTAGATAAATTATAGCCTAGGCCTCCTAAAGACACAGGACCCTTCACCATCCCTGGGGTGGTATGGCAGGTCCTAAGCACATTCTCAGTCAAGCAAGCTCATGGAAACCTGGTCTTCTCTTGGACCTATTTTGGGACCATCAAGGGTGGTAAATGTAGCAACTGCTCCTTAAAAATATTGAGCTTAAAGGTGAATATTGTGAAGCTTCAAGATTTTCTCCAAAATCTAGAGCAACTCCCACTATGTTGTGAGATAAAGGAATCCATTCAAAGAGCTCGGAGGAACCTTGAAAAGAGGATCTGGGACAAACAACTCCAGAAAGTTATACCTGGAGTAAAAACCTAGGCTGACCTCATAGGCATTGAGAATGATGGGCTCATGGCATTGTTGATGAACCTGTTGCCTTTTGATGCTTTACATCACCAGTTTTCAAGCCTCAAGGTGCATATGTCACAGCATATACAGCAGGGTGTACTAGTACAGCCTGGTATGATACTTGCAGTTAAGTGAATGCAGGTGCAGATTTTCAGGTGTTGTATTTACAAGTGCCACTAGTAGCATGCAGGCAATGATCTGATGCTACATAGTGTATTGCTGGCCAATGAAGATTCAGGGGGGATGGGGAACATCTATGATATGTAAGGATTTGGAAGGGATGGCATTAACATCAGCATCAATGGCATTAATAGATGGGAAAAGTGATGAACCATGGCAATCACATCTTTTGTATAGAGAAGGGCTGAAGGAGGAGGGATGTGGAAAAATTGATGTAGCCCTCATGTTTGCCATATGAGTGTTAGTTTAAGTACAGCAAGTGTGGTGTGGAGAATGCCTCATCAACAAGACCAGGACAGCATTGTCAATTGGATATTCTACCACACATGTCAGGATAGTATGCTCAAAGGTGAATACAAAGGGGGGCAGAACAGTTTGACATAAGCTGACTGGCGGTCAGAGGTGGGTGTATGTCAGAAATCTGTGGCACAAATGTGACAAAAACGCATTAAAAGGAAGAAAAACCAGATAATGCAGATAAAGGATAAATATGATGCCCAGGAAAGGGAAGCACAACATTGGAAGGAGAAGGAAAGGGGGTGTGGCATAGGAGATGGGGCAAGAAAGTAAACTATATGCATGAGGGTATGAGTGTAGTGTGTAGCAGAAAATAATCAATGCATGTGCCAATGGATTTGAGGGTAAAGGGAAATGGAAAGAGGTGGAGAAAAGAGAGGGCTCATGAGCCCGCTGCAAGATTGGTTTTGGCCCATGTGAATAATGGCCAGGATGGTGGAAACTGGCAGTGAAACAGAGGCTGAGTGCTACAAATGCTCAGATTGCATTGTGTTTGAACGACTGTGGTTCTTCACTGTTCAGTACTCTTTTCAATTAATCTTTAGGCCTCATCTGGAAACCACCATGAGGTGGAAACACTTAGAACATAATGTATTCAGAGCAGAAGAAGGCTGGTGATACAGAATGGAGAAAGTCTCTATTTATGTGATATTATACATTAATTTGTAGTAGTGGGAATGTTGTGACATAGCAGGGAGGAATGCGGATATGATGCACAGACAATGTGGTTATATTCACAGCCATAGTATGCCATTCATGGTGCACAAAACAATGGGAGCTATAGGCAGAGAAATGAACACCAATGAATTTGATGTGCCATTGGCAGAATTGCCAGGAGAGAATACTGATCTGCTTATTACACGCACACTGATACCATGGGCTGCCAATGAATCTTTCCATGATGAGAATGAGAATGAGAGCCATGTTTGCACCACTGCAGACAGCCTATCTACATCTTTGTGTGCAGCACAAGACTTTGTGAGAACACTTGGACAAAGGTAGGTATCCAATGCACTGTGTTGACCTGAGCTGATGGATGTCAACCTGAGCAGCTATAGGGAGATGTTTTCCAACAGTTATGAAAGGGATGGTAGGTTAAATATGATGCATCATCAGATTGACTTTCAGGGTGAGTGGATTGGAAACATAGATGTCCGTTAATCAGCCTTTTTTTTCTTTAACTTCGACATCCAGCTCAAAGCATCTAGTTTATATAGAATGGAGGAGTTACTCCATGCAAAATTTGATGCAGGTCCAACAAAAACAGCAGACAAGAACCTGCAAGAATTGCATCCATCTGAAAGGCTCTCTGTGTTGGAGGAAAAAAATACAGAGGTTGCAACACTGTGTGCAGAGCTGGAGGAGGCAAACAAAGCACTGCTTGAATGAAAAGCAACACTTCTGAAGAGGTATGGGAAAAAAACCTTGGCATTGCATGTGCCCTTAACTCAACCAGTAACCAGAACCAGGACCATTCTGTTGTGGTCCTGACTGACATACCTGACCAACTAACTGACTGACTGACATACATGACAAATATGGACCTAATTGATGATATAATACAATATGCCTCAATTCATTTTAAACCTCCAGCCTTTGTCTTTGTTTGTATCTGAGCTTTTTTGGTTGGCACTTTAGCAGTGGCTTTGTATTAACAATAGATGTCAAAGCTTACCATGAATCCATGTATGATGTAGCCCTTTGTAGTAAGTTTTCTTTGTCTTCTTCACAAGAGCATTCAGCCCCTCCTCTTCTTGCTTTAAATCATCATCTAAAGGATGCTTGTAGATGGTGTGTTATCAAACCCTGGGTGTTTTATTGGCCGTGATTTCTGGAGAGTGCCACATGCATATTAAATGGCATCAATGAGAAGCAAGTGGATTTCCCAACATCAATGATAAGATGGTTTATCATTTGGGTTTGCAATTTGTAACCAGTAAACACATATGTAGACATTAATTATCTTGCTTGAATGCTTATTCTGTTTGGACTCTGGCCCACCACCAGCATAAGTACTCCTGCTTAATTGGATCTGTAAAATAATTGTAAAATGGCTACTTTACACTCCAAACAAGATTTCTGCCAGAGCAGATACTCCCAAGTAATGGAGCATGGCTAAGCAGAGTGGAGCCATTGCAACTGAATAACCAGTAGGGTCAGTCAGGTGAATCAGTCAGGTGGATTAGTAACCAATCAACATAGCTCCTTGAACTGGTCAATAGCATCTCAGGCAGTACTTTTCAGAGGCAAACAAAGCCTTTTTTGAGTGATAATGTTGAGTTCTGAAAAACACATTTGCAGAGACCTTGGGTGGTGCATACAGATGTCATCTAGATAGAACTGAGACAGAATTAGGTTGTGTATGGGACACACTTTGGAGTAGCTTCCTCTCAGAGATATATTATCTATGTGCAGTGAAATGGATCTCCAAGAGACTTCCTTTCAAGAAAAAGTGATGCTAAGGGTGGTCAATGGCAGATACATAAAGTCAGTCAAGTTAAGGTGGAGCTGAGTCAATCAGAAGGATCAAGTAGGATTGATTGGTAACAGACCTACATAATCTAGTCTATAGTCATTCATACTTTAATGGACAAGGCATGGTCAATGTGTCTTCATGCTTGTCTATCTAATTCCTACTGGGAGTTCATGATTTTACATGCAGCTGATGTTTATAACATCATGCTTATGAATAGACTTCAATGGCATACTTTCCATAAGTTGCTCAAAGGAAAGAAACCTACCATCTCACACCTTCAGGTTTTCAGATGTGGTGCCTTTGTGCATCTTTCCAATGAGATATGAAAAGGCAAGCTGGAGCCTAAGCCATAGCTAATGGTTTATTTAGGCATTGCATCCAGGATTTCACAGACCTATTTGCTCATGTGACCTAACAACTCTCTCCATACTTCCACATATGCCATTTTTAATGAGAACTTATTTCCCAAGTGTTCAAGAGCTAAGCCACATAAGCCAGTCAGTCATGCTTCAAAGAAATCCCATCCAGTAGAAGAACATCCTTCAAATTTATCTGATTCTGAAGATGATACAGCACTATTTCCACTGCTTTCACAATTTGAGCATCCTGCTCTGCCTGTTCATGACCCTACTCTACCACCACCTCCTGTTACATCCCCTGATGCTCCTTAACTACCTTCTGTGAGTCTTCTTGCTTTGCCTCCTCATTGTGAGCACATACAGCACCCTTCTACTCAGCCTGGCAATATCTATGGTGAAAACCATCACCCTATAGGGTGTGTTTGTACTTAATTGTACAAGTAGTTTGATTAGCAAGAATTGGCAAGAATTTACCAAGATTGCTGTACGGATCCTAATTGCTCCTATTGATGTTAGTTTACCAAAGGAACATAAAGATGTTGAGATGTTAGTAGTAATCTGACAATATGCTAAGATGTCAGATATTCAAATGTTCCAGGCTTGCTGGAAGTTAGGCTAATGATTCACTTAATTCACTCAGATGGTTAGATAACTCAATCTTATTGTGCAAGAAAAATATAATCAGGTTAGGCTAGACTAGCACTTATCTCTTTAGGTGGCTTAGTCAGCTGATATAGCAGATATCCTTGGCACTAGTAGTCTAAACTGTTGGGAATCTATTCCATTTAGTTGCCCTATAGTGGATTTTCTTTCTAAAGGTGTTCTATTATATT
>JBBPQZ010000020.1:0-42817 GCA_038092795.1 Boletus rubissimus
GGGGCTGTGTGAGAAGAGCGGAAATTAAAAGGTCATGGTCACCTCATGGTATGACGTCATTGGTTCTAGACCTGGTCATGTGAGGGTTACCACGGTCACGTGCACAGATCACGTGACTGAGAAAGAAAAGGTGACAAGGATAAAAAGTTTGAAAATGTTCGTATTATAACAATCAGCCCATTTGTTCTGCTTCTTTCCTACGTAAGTGCGGAGATATTGTTCGAGATCTCAGTTAACATGCTCTGTTTGGCCATCTGTTTGTGGGTGATAGGCTGTGGAAATCTTTTGAGAGATACCAAGGAATTTACATAAATCCTTGGTAAAAGCAAACATGAATTGGAGACCACAATCGGAAATTAAAGTAGAAGGGAGTCTGTGTGTACACCAAATATGGTCTCTAAATAAAATAGCAAGATCCGAAGAAGAACAAGTATCATATGTGGGAATAAACACAATTTCTTTGGAGAAGCAGTCTACCACCACGCAAATAGCCATAAAAGAATATGATTTGGGTAAACCCATGATGAAATCTACTAAAAGATCTTCCCATGGTTTTTTGGCCACAGGCAAAGGAAGGAGTTTTCCTGCCAGTGCTTTTGACTTTCCCTTCATAAGGGCGCACACTTGGCAGCTATCTACATATGTTTTAATATCTTTGGTGACACCTGGCCACGAGAAATAATGAGTGAAAGTATGAATGGTTTTGGAGTGTTCTCCATGTCCAGCGATAGGAGAGTCATGACAAAGAGTGAGAAGATGAGTATGTAAAGGAAGTGATATAAAAACTTTTTTTTTTTGTTATTTTTGAAAATGTTCATAGAGGTGTCAAAAAGAAAGTCATTCACAGCATCCACCTCTAAAGCGGCAGACTCCAATTCCAACTCCAAAAGAAAGTCCAAAGAAAGAGAAAGAGAATTAATAAAAACAGCAGGAGGTAAGACCATGATATTGGTATTATGATCCTGTACTGCCTCACCATGGTCAGGGCGATGTGAAAGTGCATCAGCCCAACCATTAGAAGAACCAGGTTTATAAATAAAGACATAATTGAACTCCTGAAGCACTGCATGCCAATGAGCTTGGTAATTGCTGAGAGTTTGTAGCTTCTTCCAGTATTCAAGATTTTTGTGATCAGTCCAGATTTCAAATTGTTCCCAACCAATAAGTTAATGGTGCCACTCTTCCAGCGCCCGAATCACTGCAAGCAATTCTTTATTGTAAATAGGGTAATTGTGCTCAGCATTGTCAAAAGAATGTGAAATAAAGGCGATAGGTCACTAGTTACCATCATCACATTGAATGGAGAGCACAGCTCCCATGGCTATATCTGAGGCATTTGTTTCAACTCATACTTCTTGATCTTGGTTAGGATACATGAGAAGTGGAGCTGTGGTGAATTTCTTCTTGAGGGCATTGAACGTCGCTTATTGATTGGTACCCCATATGAATGGAACGTCTTTCTTGGTAAGATCATTCAAGGGACATGCGATCTCGGTAAAGCCCGAAATGAAACACCTATAATAATTACATAGTCTGAGGAAACCTTGTAGTTGTTTTAATTTGGTGGGAATTGGCCAATCCATGACCCTAGCCATTTTTTTCTCCTGCATTTCCACCCTCTTTTTAGATACAATCATACCAAGAAAGTCCACCTTATCCTTCAAAAAATGACACTTGGAGGATTTGATGTAAAAATCATTATTGCGTAAGCAACATAGGACCTCTTTTATGACCTCCTCATGCTCTTTCCAAGTCTTCTTCAACATAAATATCATACAATCATCAATATAAATAATGACTACCACATACATGTCATTAAATATATCATTCATCATTTGTTGGAAGGTAGGAGGAGAATTAGTCATTCCAAAATACATTACCATGGGTTCATAAGCTTCAATTGGAGTAATGAAGGCACCTTTCCATTCATCGCCTTTTTTGATCCACACATTGTTATAACCCCAACATAAGTCAAGGGCTGTAAACATGTCAGCATTTTTCAGCCAATCAATAAGTTGTGGGATCAAAGGAAGCGGGTAGGAATTCTTGATGGTACCCTCATTGAGATATCTGTAATCAATGACCATTCTTTTCCCACTGTCCTTTTTTGGAATAAAAAAGACAGAAGATATTTGAGGCAACTTGGAAGGAGCAATGTATCCCTTTTTGAGCTTCTTATCTATGAATGCACAAACTTCATCTATTTCAATGTCCAAGAGGGGAATTACTTGACCCTTCTTCAAAACGAAGTCTGGCTTGAGATCTATGGCATGATCCCAAGGCTTTCATATTGGCATTCTAGTCAATTCCTGTTCTGAGAAAACTTCCAGGAACTCGTAATAGGTTTCTGGAATCTGTTCTTTTAGTCCTTCTTCTATCATACATAAAAAAGAAGGGTCTGGTCCAAAATAATTAGAAGCAGGAGGGCTGGTGCCCATAATTTTGCAATATTGAGTACAGCACGGAAATGAAATAGATCGCTGAACCCAATCGACCTTGGGGTTATGGCAGAAAAGCCAATCATACCTGATGATCATGCAATGTGTACCAAGTTTAAATATATAAGCATCTATAATTTCATAATGTCCTGCAATTTCCATGATCAGGGTTACCACATGCTGAATCTGGCCAATAGCACCTTCTGATCCATCAGCATTATGTATCTTAATTGGATTATTGAATATGAAGAAAGGAATGCCATGATGTAATACATAGTTATGATTAATAAACGTGTGGGTAGCACCAGAGTCCAAGAGAGCTTTGAACTTGTGACATTCCCACTGACCATCCTGCTGGCAATGTATGACAGTCTCAAGCGAGAACTCTCCACCGAATGACAATGTTGTTGTGCAATGCTGGGGAGTTATAACATATGAGAGGGGTTTATAAATAGAACTAATTTTTTGTTGTTTTTGGAGAGAATTAAGCACACTATTATTATACTCTGGTACCACGCTCAATTGAGATGCTCTTACGGAGGAAGCAGACAAACTACGTAATACGGAAGACAAGTCAGAAATAGGAAAATCAGAATCAGAACAAGAAGACAAAGAAGAAAGTTATTCAGGCATGGAGGAACCCTCTACTCCTATGTGCTGTGTCCTTTTAAAGCCTCGGCTGCATGCTGCTTGGCTTCAACTTCAAACTTATTACAATAATATGCCTTGGCTTCATCCAAGACAAATTGTTGGGCAGCTGTTGCTACTACTGGTGCTGTAACCGGGGAAATGGAAAGGGAACAGGAGGCATAATGTTATGCAACTTGCACCTGGGGATAGTCTGCCACAGGTACATAAGCACCTTGGTCATAGTCCCAGACTACTTGTTGCCTTTGTTAAGGAGGACAGGGAGAACGATGATACAGGTTCTTGGGACAATCAGATTTAATGTGTCCAGGGAGGTTATAGAGGAAACAAGTCCTCGTGTCTTGCCTTGTGGGTGCAGCTTGCTGCATGCCTATCTCCATAGGAGCACCACGACCCAGCTGAACTTCAGTTGCTGTAAACTAAGGACGTTGAGGGGCGGGAGAATTAAAAGGAGGTGGATATTGATAATGACCCTGAGGCTATGGGGCAAAACAGGAGTTTTGCAGAGGACCACACTCTACTGCCATTTGCTCATATGCTTTCCTGACAGCTCTATAATTAGCCTTAAGATCGTTGAGATCGGGTTCTAATCCAGAATGATTCATTTGGACCCTTTCATAGATGCGGTAGTCAACTGCTTTTTTGAGAAGCATAATGGCATGGTAATCCTTAATATTTGCCTCATTTTGTAAGACCTCAAACCTTTGTAGGAAGAGATCAATTGGGTGCCTGTTTTGTCAAAGGCCTTCTAATTTCCAGAGAGACTCATGGGCAAGTACGTCAATCTGGAAATATTCCCTGATTTCTTTTTGGAGTCTTGACCAGCTAGGCCAAGCGGAGTCTTTCTTGGTGCCAATAACAATGTTTTGGGCATTTTTTACCTTAGTATCCTTATTATTGAGATATTTCTCCAACATAATTTGGGCAAACCCATCTGCCTTCTTTTCAAATTGTGATAGAACTGCAATACATCAAAGTTTGTCAGACTTCCAAGTTTGTGCATTGACCTATAGCCATAGCTTGACCCACCAAAGACAGAAGGTAAATCGATCACCATTCCATTTCTCAGGATTGGCAATCTTCTTGATTACGTTGGACTTTTCCTTGTCCATATTTAGCACAGCAAGTCTTGCGATGAGATCTCCGATCAAAGAAGTACTTTTTTCATCAGCAAGTTTGTAGATTGCCCAGAGTGTGGTTGGAATAGTCCACACAGTAAGTAGCTGAAAGAAGACCATCAAGATTCTGTTCTAATCCCGCATCTACAAGGTCTATTGGCCTTCCCACGATAAACAAAGAACTGAACATCACTCATTCTCCTTTAAATATTATGGAGTTGAACATTTCCAATCTTACCTCTACCCTACCTGCTATCTCAAACCCATTATAAAGTATGTCGACATTAGTGGACTTAGACATATCTTCTTCTCCAAATACACTTCCTAAGGTGGCCACAGTGACCTATACTACTATCCA
This sequence comes from Boletus rubissimus, assembly GCA_038092795.1. Lineage (NCBI taxonomy): Eukaryota > Fungi > Basidiomycota > Agaricomycetes > Boletales > Boletaceae > Lanmaoa > Lanmaoa rubissima. The sequence goes on from JBBPQZ010000020.1 coordinate 4,563, forward strand.
GAATGAAGAGAATGCGTGGGGAAACCAGAAATGCCTGGCTACAGCAACAGAAATACTATCCACGTTAGACGTGACGTTACAGGTGATCATGTGAACCTACCCACACTGGCGTAGTGGGACATGGACAGCTAGGTACTCAGCTGATGATAGGGGCTAGTGCTCTGTGCCTGGTAGCAACGTTATCCATATTTAAGATGGCGGACAACCATATGAATAGCATGGGGTGAGTGCTAGTCTTGCTACTGTTATAATATGAACATTTTTAAACTTTTCAAACTTGTATCATTTTCTTTTCTCAGTCATGTGATCTATGCATGTGACCGTGGTAACCCTCACATGACCAGGTCTTGAACCAATGATGTCATACCTCGAGGTAACTGTGCCCTTTTAATTTCCACTCTTCGCACACAGCCTCTTTCATTTCTGTTATCTCACTCCCACAGTCGTGAGACCACTTAATCTATTTATGGTATTTCATCCCATGCATAGCATGGTCTGTGCACATGCCTGTAACATATATAAAGTAGCACCTTGCGACTGGAATTCCCAGTCTAATCCACTTTGTTCACCACGATAGTCATTGCCTTGGTCTTCTGGCCATTGTAGACTGTGTTGTTCGGAAAGGACCCACATACCCTCATTCTTGAGCCAGGAGTCATGTACTCTGCGAGCATCATCCAAGCCTTGTGGAAGTGATCAGACACTTCAGTGGTAGTTCATAACACTTGGATTAGACTGCATACACAACGCTCGGGTCCCAGAGCTAAGGGAACAAGAGGCATTACCACTTGATGGTAACGAGACCAACACTCGCTCCACATTGTTTGTATACGGTCGTCCACTGTCATAAATACGGATAACGTTGCTGTCGGGCATAGAGCACTAGCCCTCATTGTCAGTTGAGTGCCTAACTGTCCGTGGTGGTACTACGCCAGTGTACCCAGGTTCACGTGATCACCTGTGACATCACGTCTAACGTGGATAGTATTTCTGTATGCCGTAGCCAGGCAGATCCGGTCTCCCCCACGCCTCTCTTCTTTACGTACTTTTCATTTTGGATTTCAGTATAGGTCGCTGCGGCCACCTGCATCGTTGTATTTGGAGAAGATGGTACTACCTCCGATCAAAGAAATATTTCCTCAGGCAGCAAGTTTGTAGGTTGCCCAGAGTGTGGTTGGAATAGTCCACACAGTAAGCAGCTGAAAGAAGATGTTTTTCAAGATTCCTTCCCACTCCTGTATCCACAAGGTCTATTGGCCTTCTCACAACAAGCAAAGAACCAAACACCACTCTTTTTCCTTCAAATTCTACAGAGACGAATACTTCCGCTCTTATCTCCACCCTACCCACTACCTTCATCCCGTAATCAAATATGTCGAACTCGGTGGACTTAGACGATCTTGTCGCAAGGCTGTCTGTCCTAAACGTAAATCAAGAAAAAAACAATGTGACTAAGAAGATTGCCGACCCGGATAAATGGGATGGCGATTGATCCACCTTCCGTTTATGGTGGGTCAAGTTACGTCTTTGGGTAGATGCCCAAACATGGAAGTTGGACAAGCTGAGATGTATTGCTGTCCTTTCACAGTTTGAAAAGAAGGCGGATGGCTTCGCCCAGCTCACGCTAGAGAAGTATCTCAATAAAGAGGAAGTCGAAGTCAAGAATGCACAGGATGTTGTTGTTGGCACAAAAGGAGATTCAGCTTGGCCAAGTTGGTCCAAGCTACAAAAGGAAATAAAAGACTACTTCCAGATTGATGTCCTCTCTCACAAGTCGCTTCGGAAGCAAGAAGATCTCCACCAAAATGGTCACCCTATCGACCTCTTCCTCCAACAATTCGAGGTACTTCAGAACGAGGCAAATATCGAGGACTACCACGCAATAATGCTCCTCAAAAAGGCAGTTGATTACCACATCTATAAACAGGTTCAAATGAATCACCCGGGATTAGAGTTTGAAGTCAATGCGCTCAAAGAAAACTACAGAGCCGTTGGAAGGGCTTATGAACAAATGGCGATAGAGCGTGGTCCCCCCTCTAATTCCCGATTTGTCCCACGGCCTCAGGGTCATTATCAATATCCACCTCCTTCCCATCCTCCTCCCCCTCAACATCCGCAATTTATGGTGGTAGGAACTCAGCCAGGCTGCGATGCCCCCATGGAGATAAGTGTGCAGCAAGCTGCACTAACAAGGCCTGACACAAGAACTTGTTTCTTGTGTAATCTCCCTGGGCATATCAAGCCTGATTGCCTGAAGAACCCTTATCATCATCTGCCCCATCCTCTGCAACAGCATCAGCAGGTTGTTTGGGATGACGACCAGGAAGCTGATGTCCCTGTTCCCGAATATTCCCAGGTGCATGTGGCGCAACAATTTCTCTCCCGTCCTCTCCCCATTCCCCCAGTTACGGCACTGGTAGTAGCAATGGCTGCACAACAATTCATCTTGGAAAAAGTGAAAGCCTATTACCGAGACAAGTTTGAAGTCAAAGCCAAGCAGCGTGCGGCCAAGGCTTTAAAAGGACACAGCACGTAGGAGTAGAGGGTTCCTCCATGCACAGACCTATTTCTTCTTCTTCTTCTTTTACGTCTTGTTCTGAGTCTGATTTCCCTATTTCCAATTTATCTTCTGTATTACATAGTTTGTCTGTTCATTCCGTGAGAGCATCTCAATTGAGTGCGGCACTGGAATTAAATAATAGTGTGCTTAATTCTCTCCAAAAGCAACAAAAAATTAGTTCTATTTATAAACCCCTCTCATATGTCATGACTTTCCAGCAACGCACAACGACATTGTCATTCAGCGGAGAGTTCTCACTTGAGACTGTCATATATTGCCAGCGGGATGGTCAATGGGAATATCATCAGTTCAGAGCTCTCCTAGACTTTGGTGCTACCCATACATTCATTGATCAAGATTGAAAGAACCTAAAGTCCTTAATGGCCAAAGCCCTATACCTCACCGATGCAGTGGCCTTAAGCCTCAAAGCAAAGGAGATAATTCAAGGGAATTCCAAATGTGAGGCTACAACAAGTAATCTACGGCTCTATATATACTGGTAAGTATTGCACACAGACCATCTTATGTAATCTACCATAAGTAGTAACCCTTGACCCATGCCCTGAAACCTGATATAAATACAGATGATAGCATAAATAGATCGTCACAGGAAAAGATAGTAACCATGTATATAAATAACGATCGAAATGGCGATCTGATCTTGAGATCCAGATGCGATCGTGTGAGAATGGAGCGGGGAGCCAGACATCTAGAGTGGAGAGATCCAAGATGAGAATCGGAAGATCTGATAAACCAGATCAGGGGCGGATCGGTACTTGATACGGGGCTTGGTAAGACCGCGTGACCGATGTGGGTGAGGACGTGGGAATCTGCTAGCTGTTAGCTAAGGGGTTGGCTAACAGACATGGCTAAGTCAGATGGGGAACCATATCTTAGGGTTTGTGGCGAAAGCTACCCCCTTCCTAGGGTTCTGCTAGGGTTTAAGTTAGGGGAACGAGAGGGAATCGTTTCAAAGATTATGTTATTTGCCACAGCATTCCATTCTTTACTCTCGATAATCTGATTAAGATACATAACACTGATGGATCAGAAGGCGCTACTGGCCAAATCCAGCACGTGGTAACCCTGATCATGGAAATTGCTGGGCATTTCGAAACCATAGACGCTTATATATCTAAACTTGGTACATATAGCATGATCATCAATTATGACTGGCTTTTCCGCCATAATCCTGAGGTCAACTGGGTGCAGAAAACCATTTCATTTCCACACTGCACTCAGTATTGCAAAATTATGGGAGCTGGTCCTTCTGCTTCTAATTATTTCGGACCAGACCTTGCTTTTTTACATACAATAGAAGAAGGACTAAAAGAACAGGTTCCGGAAACCTATCACGAGTTCCTCGAGGTTTTCTCGGAACAGGAATCAACTAGAATGCCAATATGAAAGCCTTGGGATCATGCTGTAGATCTCAAGCTGGACTTCATTCCAAAGAAGGGTCAAGTAATTTCCCTATCAGACATTGAAATGGACAAAGTTCGCACATTCATCAATAAGGAGCTTAAAAAAGGATACATTGCTCCTTCCAAATTGCCTCAAACTTCTCTCGTCTTCTTTATCCCAAAAAAAGACGGTGGGAAACAAATGGTCATCGACTATCGTTACCTAAACGAGGGTACTATCAAGAACTCCTACCCACTTCCCTTGATTCCACAGCTCATAGATTGGCTGAAAAATGCTGACATGTTTACAGCCCTTGATTTACGTTGGGGTTATAACAATGTGCGGATCAAGGAAGGCGATGAATGGAAGGGTGCCTTTATTACTCCAATTGGAGCTTACGAACCAACAGTAATGTATTTCGGAATGACTAATTCTCCTCCTACTTTCCAACAAATGATGAACGATATCTTTAATGACATGTATGTGGTAGTCATTATTTATATTGACGATTGTATGATATTTATGTTGAAGAAAACTCAGGAAGAGCACAAGGAGGTAGTAAAAGAGGTCCTACGTCATTCACGTGATAATGACCTTTACATAAAACCCTCCAAGTGTCATTTCTTGAAGGACAAAGTGGACTTTTTGGGCATGGTTGTATCTAAAAAGGGGGTGGAAATGCAGGAAAAGAAAGTCGCTGGAGTCATGGATTGGCCAGTTCCTACTTGGTTAAAACAGCTCCAAGGATTCCTAGGACTTTGTAATTATTATAGGTATTTCATTTCAGGCTTTGTCAAGATTGCATGCCCCTTGAACAATCTTACCAAGAAAAATGTTCCATTCACATGGGGTTCCGATCAACAAGCAGCATTCGATGCCCTTAAAAAGAAATTCACTACTGCCCCGCTTCTCACTTATCCCAATTGCGATCAAGAAGTTAGGGTTGAAACCGACGCCTCAGATATCGCCACTGGAGCTGTGCTCTCTACCTTATGTAATGATGGTAACTGGCGTCCTATTGCCTTTGTCTCCCACTCCTTTGATAGTGCTGAGTGCAACTATCCTATTTACAATAAAGAATTGCTTGCAGTTATTTGGGCGCTGGAAGAGTGGCACCATTATCTTATTGGTCACAAAAGATTCGAAATCTGGACTGATCACAAAAATCTGGAGTATTGGAAGAAGCCGCAGACTCTTAGCAGTCGGCAGGCTCATTGGCATGCCGTGCTTCAGGAATTCAATTATTTATTTGTTTACAAACCAGGTTCTTCGAATGGTCGGGCTAATGCACTTTCTTGTCACCCAGACCATGGTGAGGCTATGCAGGATCATAACACCAATATTATGATCCTGCCTCCTGCTGTTTTCATTAATTCAGTTTCTCTATCTTCAGACTTTCTTTCAGAGTTGGAATTGGAGTCTGCTTCTCTGGGAGTGGATGCCGTGAATGATTTCCTTTTTGATGCCTCTATGAACATTTTTAAAAATGACAAAAACAAAGTTTTCGTACCTCCGTCTTTACATACTCGTCTCCTTACTTTATGTCACGATTCTCCCATCACCGGTCATGGTGGACATTCTAAAACTATTCACACACTTACTTGTTATTTCTCGTGGCCTGGTGTCACCAAAGACATTAAAACTTATGTAAATAGCTGCCAAGTGTGTACCCTCATGAAGAGAAAGTCAAAAGCACCGGCAGGAAAACTCCTATCCTTGCCTGTGGCCAAAAAGCCATGGGAAGATCTTTTGGTTGATTTCATCATGGGCTTACCTGAATCACATTCATTTACGGCTATATGCGTGGTAGTGGATCGCTTCTCCAAAGAAGTTGTATTCATTCCCACTTACAATATTTGTTCTTCTTCAGACTTAGCAAAATTATTTAGAGATCATGTTTGGTCCATACATGGACTTCCTTCTACACTCATTTCTGATCGTGGTCCCCAATTTGTGTTTGCTTTTACCAAGGATTTATGCAAACTCCTTGGTATCTCTCAAAAGATTTCCACAGCCTATCATCTGCAAACTGATGGCCAAACTGAGCATGTCAATAGAGATCTCGAGCAATATCTCCACACTTACATTGGAAAGAAGCAACACAAATGGGTAAATTGGCTCAAAATGGCCCAATTCTCTCACAACAATACCGTCACCACTGCTACCAGCTCCATTCCTTTCAATATCACACGTAACTATGCCCCTTGCATGGGCTTTGAAGGGAGATTAGCTGGTTTTGCCGGAGAAATGGGTCATTCTCACAAGGAGATAGAAGCAGCGCTTGAAAATACCCGAGATCGCATGATTGCTTCCGCAGAGAAAAGTCGTTCCGAAGCCCCAGAGTATTCTATTGGCCAGCAAGTCTGGTTATCTACCGATAAACTCAAACTTCCTTATATGGCAAAGAAATTAACTCAAAAATGAATTGGACCCTATGCTATCACTGCAGTCCTTCCTAACGCCATTACGCTTAAACTCCCCAATGCCATTTGCATTCATCCCATGGTCAACATCTCTCATGTAAAGCCTTATCGGGAAACCCTACCAGGACAGCCCAAAGTCCGACCCAATGTGATTGAAGTTGACCAGGAAGGGGAAGAACAATTTGAGGTAGACTATATTGCCTCATTGCATCTAAAAAATAGGAAGTTGGAGTATTTGGTACATTGGAGAGGTTATGACGAAACTGATTGTACATGGGAATCTGCCGATATCATTAACACTGCCCCTCTGGCAGTTGCCGATTTCCACAAGTCTAACCCTTCCGCTCCTCACAAACTCCACGGACTCATGGCTTCCTCCTTCGCCTCTCTTTTTTCTCCTTTCGAGAATTTTACAGTTACGGACCATACCATGACTCGCCTGGAATTCAAGTCATAAAAAGGGGGTAGTGTTATAATATGAACATTTTCAAACTTTTCGGACTTGTATCATTTTCTTTTCTCAGTCACGTGATCTGTGCATGTGACCATGGTAACCCTCACATGACCAGGTCTAGAACCAATGACGTCATACCTCGAGGTAACTGCGCCCTTTTAATTTCCACTCTTCACACACAGCCTCTTTCATTTCTGTTATCTCACTCCCACGGTCATGAGACCACTTAGTCTATTTATGGTATTTCATCCCACGCATAGCATGGTCTGTGCGCATGCCTGTAACATATATAAAGTAGCACCTTGTGACTGGAATCCCCAGTCTAATCCACTTTGTTCACCACAATAGTCATTGCCTTGGTCTTCTGGCCATTGTAGACTGTGTTGTTCAGAAAGGACCCACATACCCTCATTCTTAAGCCAGGAGTCGTGTACTCTGCAAGCATCGTCCGAGCCTTGTGGAAGTGATCAAACGCTTCGGCAGTAGTTCATAACAGCTACCGTCAAGTGGTAGTATCTTTTGTTTCCTTAGCTCTAGAACCCAAGCATTGTGTATAGCAGTCTAATCCAAGTGTTATGAATCTATCACGAACAACAAATCCACAAGGCTCAGTGCTACTTTGCAGGCTACACGTGTCCTGGCTCAAAAAGAGGGTATGGGGGTCTTCTCCATTCAACTCAGTCTACAAGAGCCAGATGATCCAAGCAATGACTATCAAGGTAAACAAGATGGATTAGACTGGGGTTTCCAGTTGTAGAGTGCTACTTTATATACTATACAGGCTTGCACACAGACCATGCTATGCATGGGAAGGATTACCCCATAAATAGACTAATAGATGCCACAGTCATGGAAATGAGATAACGGAAATGAAAAAGGGCTGTGTAAGAAGAGTAGAAATTAAAAGAGTGAGATTACCATGTGGTATGATGTCATTAGCTCTAGGCCTAGTTATGTGATGATTACCATGGTCATGTGCACAGATCACGTGACTGAAAAAAGAAAAAAATGTAAGTCTGAAAAGTTTGAAAATGTTCATATTATAACACAGCAGCACAGTTGTGGAGAATGTTCTCAATGTAGGTCTCAAAAGCATCTGGTTCTTGGTCACTGAGATGGGTGGATTCCTCTAATTCCTCTGGGAAAGAAGGTTCAGCAAGGGCAGAATGGTAAAGTCCCCAAGTGGAATGGTTTAGATAAGGTGGAATAATGGAGGCTTATGCAATGGTAGCCTCAACTAGAGAGTTTAGACCTTTTGTTACAACTACCTGGGGTAGGAGTAATCACTAAGACCTTCATGAACAAGGGAGTTGCTTGGAGAGTGATGACACAGGCTTCTGACATGGGATTTCCTCTGGCAGTGGATATCAAGGGGATTTTTTGAAATAATTGACAAGCATAAGCAAGTTGATTCAAGGGACAATCTAGGAGTTTCTAGTTGCAGGGTCAAGGGTTGAGAGAAGATGGTTAAGCATGTAGATTGCTTAGTGGCAATAAGATACAAGGTATATTGAAGAAGATCTAAACTAGTGATTGTAGTGCTAACCAAATCATATATGTATGTATTCCAATTGCGCACAGACTGAGGCTGGAGCAGAGAGGATCAGGATAGAATGACAAGGCTATGCATTATGGAATAGTAAAGATGCATAGTGGAACGAGAGAAAGCTTAAAAAAAGGAAAACGCCCATATGGAAATGTAGAAGGCACATGGTCCACATATCATGAGAGAATTAATAAGATGAAAAGGAAAGTAGAATACGCCATGGATATGGAGGGAGCCAGAGAAGCCAGTGGTGGAGAAATGGAATGTAGTCCAAGGAATGGCCTAGGATGCACTGTATGAGCAGACCTAGGACAGATGGTAGTACATGGATAAAGCAGAGGCGAAAGAGTAGTACAAAGAAAAAAAGAAGTTGTAACAGGTTACCCACACCCATGGTATACCCTAGTGGCTAGAGGAGCAGGATTTCAGAACTATAATGTGGCCTATACAGTCTCTTGACCTAAAATCCATTGAGCATCTTTGGATTTATCTCAAAAGGAGGTTTGCAGAGGAAAAACACTCCCTAATAGAATTCACCAGTTGTGGGAAAGAATTCAGGAGAAGTGGAAGGGGATACCAGTTGAGGAGTGTTAGGAATTGATTGAAAGCATGTCTAGAAGGATTGAGGCAGTGCTTAAGACAAAAGGAGGCTATATCAAATATTAATATACCTTGAATATCAGAAGCTCAAAAACTGTTGCAATGAGGTTACTATATCAAAATAGCCATATCTCAGGCACCCCTCAGCTGAATTACATAATAATTGATGCCACACCAAGCAGATAGGCAAATTGAACCAATGTGTAGGCTATGGCTCACTCAGCTGCGCCCGGGGTCCTTGCCCGGCTGTCTCCGAGGCGCGACTTTCCAAAATTCGTTTTCCACAGAGACTCGGATTTGCAAAGCGCTGTAACAATTGACACTACTAGTAATGACCAATGCCAATCATGCTGTTGTCGGCCAGCAACTGTTCTCCGGTAAGGTCAAGTTTGTACCCACTCGGGTGCACCTTCACGCTGGTGTCGCTAGGTGCGCTGTCTGGATTCGCCTCAGCAGTATTGCTTCAGCCTCGTAAGCAGAATATTTCGCAACCACTCTGCTTGCAGCTTCACCACTCACGGTAACCAGTGGACCTGTTGAAAACGCGGGTCCAGCAAGGTGATTCTGCGCCTGGTTCTCGGTGAGAACTAGGCACTCGTCATCGCCCTCATTTCTAATCCATCCTGTACGAAAGGAACACCATACTTATCTGGCGCACCGCACATGAAATTATCAAGCGGGATGGGATTGTGGGATTGTGGCGAGGCACGAGTGCTTCACTCGTTCGGTGGGCCAAAATATGTATGTTTCTGTTCTCTGACTGATCTCTTGAAGAAATGTCCCGGGAGTAGCTATCTACTTTACCAGCTTGACGCACCTACGCTCGGTAATGGCGAGATCTCCGCACTTTTCAGTCCCAGCCGTTGTGGAGAAGGGAGATGCCAAGAGCGTCTTACCGAAGCTCACCAACCAGGGTAACCTACTCGCCGGTGCGACAGCGAGGATTGTAGGAGGCTTCCTACTGAACCCGTTCTCGGTTCTCAAAGCACGGTTTGAGGGACGTTGTACCATCCCTTCAATGCCACACGAGACTGACTGTATTTGCAGAGCGATCATTTCGCGTACCGAAGTTTAGCTGGATCCCTTCGCTCCATTGTTCGTGCAGGGCCATCAGAGTTGCTGCGTGGATTCGTGGCGTCCTCTCTACGGGATGCACCATACGCTGGATTGTTTGTCCTACTCTACGAAGCGATCAAGCGAGAGTCCAGTAAGCCCATGTTTCCCAACTTTTAAGGATGTCTAAGCCATCTTCTACAGGTTACTTTGTGCCAAGCGCATATGCCATAAGCATACATAGCATTTCTGCTGCAGCAGCGGGTGGGATTGCAACTATGGTCACCCATCCTTTCGATGTTATCAAGGTACTCATACAACACCAAGTGTGTACATGATGCTGAACAGTTTTAGACTAAAATGCAGGTCCGCTCTGAGCACCAATACCATGGTTTGACATCTACAGTGACTCGAATATGGCAGGTGCGCCCTTTCCCTCAGAATTTTTCCAGCAGTCACATTCTATTTGTCACAGCAACGGGGCGTCGTGGGCTTCTTTGATGGAGCTTCTCTCCGCATGTCACGCAAGATTCTAGGCTCTATGGTTGGATGGGCAGTATTCGAGGGTATGCTGCTCTTCATGCAAAAACCATGAAATTGTAGATATATAACGAGGCTCAATCGCGCGATTAAGAGTACTGCCTTTGAATAAACTTGGCAATAGTCTGCAGTTGAATATTCGATGTTCCTTCGTAGATAGCTCCCTATAATACCAACCGATGCTTAGTGGAGCGTATCACCAGGATATCAAGCAGTATTACGCACAATCTTGGAATCTCGCCAGAATTTCTCGATTCCAGTTTCTCGAGTGAATCCAACCCCACCCGCCCACTCAATAGCCTGACCAGAGACTCGTTGAGCAATAACACTTGCCCAGTACTTGGCCATTGCAGCCTCCTTGGTGAAAGCCTTGCCTTCCTCTTTCCTCCGAGCAGCATTGTAAGTCAATAGACGAGCTGACTCTATCTCTACCGCGGCTTGTGCAATTTGGAACGCCATGCCCTGAAAGGTACCTACGGGCTGGCCGAATTGAGTACGTTGGTATGTATAGGGAACGGCTTTGTCGAAAGCGCCCTGAGCAAGTCCGAGCATTTGAGCCGCGATGCCTATCCGACCTGTTGACCTGACCGTTCGGAAGGTGTTAAATGGATGAAGTAGAAGATATACCCTCATTCAGAATTTCGATTGCAATTTTGTAACCTTTGCCTTCCCCGCCTATAACGTTCTCCGCAGGTATGCGCAGGTCATCGAAATTGAGTGTACACGTTGAAGAAGCACGGATGCCAAGTTTCTCTTCCTTCTTCGCTACTTTGATACCCATGTCTTTGGTCGCGATGAAGCAAGTTATCCCCTTGTATCCCTTACTTGGATCAACCTAGAAAAAAAAATGTCAAACCACGCTACCGAAATTACCAGTATAATGCTACATTGGCAAAGATAAGGAAGATTTCGGCTTCGTATGAGTTCGTGATCCACATCTTAGAACCATTGATGATCCAGTTATCCCCATCTTTCTTTGCGTGAGTCTGAAGTGCAAATGCGTCTGAGCCGGAGGCTGGCTCGGACAGACAGAAAGACCCGAGCTGAAGTACAATTTTTAGCCATAAATGTCACTGCAGACCCGGAGTCATTCACCTTGAACTGGGAGAGTTGTGGAAGCCATTTATCTTGTTGTTTTTTCGTTCCATACTTCCGCAAGATGGTATTTACTAAGGTATTGTGGACATCGCACATGACCGACACTGAAGGATCCACTTTGGCAAGCTCTTCGATCGCTATGATAGCCGACGTGAACGAAGACTCGGCACCACCGTACGCAGCGCTCGTTTCGATTCCCATGAGCTATTTCGTCAACAAGTGGATGAGAGTTCAGCAAGGCAGGATCAAGAGGACAACATACCCCTTGTTCGAAAAGCCCTTTAATGATCTCTGAGTCCATACTTTCCTTCTCATCCATTTCACGAACTTTAGGCCCAACGACTTCGTTAGCGAATCGCTTCACTGAATGCATTGCTGAGTTTTCAGTTAGATAAAGATGGTATGGTAACTACCGGACTCTCTGAGCATCTCTTCTTCTTCTGTAAACGTATCGAGCGAATTCAGTGTGAAGCTCTCCGTGGCGTGTACACGTGAAACCGTGAAACTTCTGGAATACGATGGTAGATTCAGAGAGGGAAGACGGGACTCGGTTGTAGTTAACACACCTAGTGATGCGCAAGGACACGGGCTGAACCCTGAGGGCCCTTGTCGAACGAGAAGCAGCGCGCAACATGGGAAACATCGCGGAAAGGTTTGAATTGAAAAGAGGTAAACTTTGAGCAGTGGTTTGCTCTGTGATACGGCGAGTGTACAGGGGACAACAATCACATGACTTATGCAATCACCGGATCTTGTCGATGTCAAGGACACACGCTTATGATAGCCAAATTTATTGTCTTCGTATTCAACTTCAAGAGCACTATGTGATCCTGGGCAAATATCCAATGTTTCAATCATGTGCTGATACCTGTGTCACCACTAGCCGCGAGCAACTGCGCCAACTAGCCAAATCTCCGGACTCGAGCTTGTCATAACGAGCCTGACTCCAATCTGCCCCTCGCAAACCCCTCAAGCTCAGGTTCTCAGTCACAGTCTAATAGGCATCTTTTTTGGCCTCTGCTACTCGACATTTATTTCAGAAGAGCAAGATTCGATGCCTGTCAATGACTCGAGTACACTAACAAGGCCCGTCCACCTTGGTAGTAAGTGAAAGTGTGACGATATAGCTTCCTAAAGGAGCGATAGAGTCACAAGGAAGAATCTCACTCCAAAATAACTGGATCAAGTCCGATTTACTTCGGGAGAGACTAAGGAATGAGACGTAGTCGAGACTCGTTTATATACTCTAAAGCCGGCCTTATCTAGGTCCCATCAGTCCGACAGTTACTCCAATAATTTACTAACTGAGCTCATCGTGTGACAACGCATGATCCCACGCTTAGTCACATCGTTACAGAAAGCAATGTCTTCAACTTGCAACCATGCTCATCCACCTTTTCAACTGATATGGGCCAGAACTGGGTTCCAATATTGCGGTTTCGATCGATGCTGACCAACGTACCATTCAGGTCGTATTGTTGGGCGGCCTCGTGAGGAAATTCTGACATTCCTGAGCTCCGAGTAATGAACAACGAATACCTGGAGTCTCGATCCTACTCGGGGTTCGATTGGGGGCGATGTACGCCGAGTACACAACATTATCGAACTCGCTGCCCCCCACCTAGGTCGTTCTACCTGATGGTCAGCACCTTCCAAATAGACTTTTGATCACTCCAGCGTGTCCCGATGCAATCACACCGCATGACATCTGGCAACTGTTGCATTTTACTCTCGATACGTGACCCAACTTCTCGTTCGTGATCAAGAAAAATCATCTAGGAGGATGTCAGAAAAGAACGATTGAAATTTCCTCTTTTCCTAACACGTATTCGGTCGAGCAGCCGACTCAGCAGTGGTTCATCAGATCTCACTATCTCTCAGCTCCATTATCTCCGCATTGCCTTAGGTGCACCCCGCAGTTCAATCCTTTCTTTCAAAATAACCTTTACCTCTTCTGTGACAGACTTGGGGGAAAACCACATTGCACCTGACCTCCCATTTCCCGCCGCTGATGTGTTTATATACGTGCTTGAAGCTCAATATTTGATCTCGTATTTACCTGAACGTTTTCTTCAGGCCGCCGCAGGCGTTCTCGCGACTCTCGAGAACTCACACTTGGCGAGTCCTCAGTCTTCGTGCTTCGAAGAAGTGCTAGGAAGTGAATCTTTCGACACAAGCTGGCTTGGTATGTTCTTTCGGACACTGGCCGGCCGGCGTAAGCAAACTGCTTGTGACACCCCCGGATTTACGCTGACGAGCTTATATGTATGTGTGGTATTCGTGTCCCATACCGCTTTCTACAATCTTGGAACACTTCAAAGTTCAAAACAGTGATTAACTGATGGGGCTCCAAGCATATTCCGTCTCGTAGGAGACTATAACGGTGACTTGGTTGAATCCATAAGATGCACATGCATTATCTGGGCACTGGACAGTATCCCGAGGCGAACATAATAAAACGAAAGCAAACATGACTCCGCAATTTGAAGAACTGAAACATAAGTGATGGCGAGAGCAGCAATATGGGAGTGATAATGGTCACGAAAAGGCGTGAAGCATCGAGTGTAGTTGCGCCCATAATTCCCCGCATCGACCAGTGATCCGTTTCATGCAGTTGCATCCCCAGTCGTGCCATTTTCTCCGGACCCACGGGCTTCACCGTTAGTTCCTCGACCCTTGTTAGTAAGCCCAGCGGCTGCAAACCCTCGTGCGGCGAAGCCTCCGCGACCACCGCGACCTCTGGGGCCACCTCGTGTTCCACCTCGGTCTTCCTTGTCTATTGCGATTTTGACTTCGACCGGGGACTCGTTGATTTTCTACAATACAAATGTCAAAAGCTTTGGAACTAGCGAGACGATCGGCGCATTACCTCGTTATTTTTCTCAAGCCCACCCTTCATAGTCTCCTCATCGCCGAATTCGACATATGCTATTTTGTGACTTCGTCCTGGTTGAGTGTTTGGGTATGTCACGCGAACGATCTACGTGTTGTTAGTGATAGAGCATCGCTAATCGGATGTTTCACGTACGCCTGATTGCTCTCCACCAAAAAACTCGCGCACCTCCGCCTCAGTTGTAGGTACTTGGAAGCGAACGAACAGAGTCCATGATTGCTTGTAGGTCCGTCTCGATGTTGGAGTGCGTGTACCAGCGCTGTCCGTTGTTGGTGACTTGAGGCCAGCCTCCAGGACATCAGGTGTGGGTGCCTTGGCAACTTCATCAGGAATCGGAGTTTCCGGGCCAGACTTTGGTTGAGTTGTAGGTGGATCGACAGGAGATGCGCTAGCTTCGGCCCCCTCCTCTGTGGAATCCTTCTCCTTCGTCTCCCGTTCCGCACGTTCTTTCTTCTCTTTCTTCTCCCTCTTTTTCTGCTTCTCTTTCTCAGCTTTATCAGAGGGGGGTCCCGTTGGCGTGCCATTTGTCTTGGTTTGAGGAAGGCTCGAGGTGCCATCCTTTGGCGTAGCTGAGATAATTGGAGATGTCGCAACGAGTGGCGACTTGACTTCCTTTGGCATAGGCGAGGCAGGCTTCTCCGCAGGCACTGGTGTTGAGCCCTTTGTTGGTGGGTTTACAGCAGCGTTTGGCAATGAAGAACTTGTCGAGTTAGGGGTGTGCGTGATGGTGCCGGGAGCAGCGGTGCGACGGTACGCGTAATTGAACCCTGCGAGATGTTAGCACAAGTTGTTTGTTCGACCGAATCGCTTACCTTGGCTCTTGAGCTCGCCACTGATCCTGCCTTCCTTTATGTCCAGGACAAGGGATCCAAAGGCAGCGTCACACAAATTCCAGTTCCAGCAGTTCTTCCACGCAGGTTCCTCACCGGTAGCTGTAGGCGGCGCACCAGTTTGCGCTTGGGGCTGAGGAATGCGTTCGATGACGGACAAAGCCTTATCGAGGAGGATTCGCTGGTGCTCATCGATGACAGTGTCAACCTGGGACTTTACGCTGTCCCAAACTTTGTCGAAGCCTTCCTTGCCTACAAGGAGCTTGTGGCGGAACCCTTCGAAGTCACCTTGGACGCTGAATTCGTTGTAGGAACTGGCATATCGGAAGTGGAGACCTGCGGAAATGGTGAGATCCGCCTTGAGGACGAGAGCGAGTTGAGCAATGATTCCCTCTCGGCCTGGGCTTGCATGTGTGACCAGGAGACGCGTCTCTGAGGGATCGAACACCCGTTGTGCGGTGTCGACAAGCTCGCCGATCTGGAGAGCCGTGGTCCACATGGTACCCTGACCACCGGCAATCGTAGCATTTCCGTCGCCATTATCGAACATTTTGTGTGGTACGAGAGCACCCCCTAACCCGAGAAGCCGCAATTTGACACCGCCTACATCGAGGCAACGCGTCGTGGCTTCGTCTAACACATGCAAGTTATCGATGGCAAAGGTACCGGTGCGGAATTTTTCCAGAATGACCACATCCTCGCAAGCGCCCCATACAGTGAACACGGGAATTTGAAGCTTGATTTGACCTGAGAGCAGGAGAGGGAATTCCGATATGAGGGAGATGTCTACAGTAGAACGGATGGTGGCAGGGGTATTGTCCGGTGATAGGAGATGGTTGCGCTGAGCAGTGGCAATGAGGGGAGAATACATTGTGAGATGGCGGAGGGTGCGGTCATTGATTCGCTCTAGACTGCTGCTCTCTGGGGAAGGGCGGGACGCGTCAGAGGGGAAGAAAAATGGGAGGGAAGATGGAGATGCGGATCACTGACCAAAGAAACCGAAATCACCGGTGTGGATGACCGCTTTTGCGTTGGCTTCGCGCGCGAGATCATTGAGGGCAGAAAGACGGCCCCGGATGTCTGCAATGCAGAGGACGCGGCCATGGACGGTGTCGAGGATTTTTGTCTGAGTGTTGACCTGATGTAGGTGGGCTCTGGGATGGGGAGATGCTGCTGGACGGGTCGAAGTCGAGGCGGGGCGGGATGTGGGCTGCATATTTTTTGACGAGGATTCACAAAGGCGGGCTCACAGTGAACGCTACACCGTGCCACCTCGCCCCCTTCCTCAACCCCGCCTGCTTTTTATTACCTAATTAGCTATCTCCCCTTTTGGAGGTAAATAAATATTCTCCAGCTCACAGCGGCGACGACGTCGGCGGCGATGAGCTCGTAAAAGACACGCAGCGAACGCACACGGACCACCCCAGCACATCGCCCCGACCGTCTTCGGACCAATCTGTCGCAGCAGTGGAACTACCCGTTGCCACTGACACGTCCCATCTCGCTTGCCCTGTGTCTGCATGGCCCAGAAACACGACAGTCATGCTGCTGCGCACCCGTCCGCGCCGCCTGCTCATGCCTCGCCTCCGGTGACTCCCTCAGACAAACTCCTCTCCTCCCTCATCACATTGCCATCCAATTCTCGAATAGCTTATGTCACTTTCGTTCCCGCAGCCGATGGCCCTCCCTACGACCTCCTCGAGTTTGGACGCAGACAACTAGTGTCGCGGAATGATTCTCTTCCTCTCCTGGAATCGATATTGCCCCACACCCATATCGACGGCGCATCTTCCGCACTCCATGCTTTTATGTTTACGTCCCAAGATCACTCCGATGCCTGTCTTTCCACATTGAGTGCGATATCTTTGGATGGGCTCGTCGGTAGGTGTTCCCCCCATCCCTCGCGACTTTCTACAATGCTTCCCTGCATCCGTACTCCCCCATACTCCGTCACTCACAGTGCTCCCAGTTTTAGACATTTCACTCTTTGATCCTCAAGCTCTATATCCTTGTTCATTTGAATGCGCAGCCCAGCCATCCCCCTGTCACCTCTGCCGTGACCCAAAACGCTCCTCAACCAGTAATTCAGATTTCTCAGCGGCCAACCTCCTACCGCGCAAGCCTCTTCGTATAATTTACTCTCGCTTTATAAATGCTCTTCGGAGCCGAATCATTGACGACATCACCAAAGTCTCCAAGGATGCAATTGGCGGACGCTCGGCTCACAGGTTGATGGATGGATTTTTACTTACGTCTTCGCCCATCTCGAATGAATGGGCAACCGACTGGTTGAGTGTGGCGAGGCTCAGGTGAGGTTCAGGCCTCGAGACACTGCCCGACGCTGACTGTCGCAGGTCACTTGTGCATTGCCGGCTCGAGGTGCATCTCAGCACATCGAGATTAGAGGTGTACTCACACTTCCGGCCAACCGACCTTCTTCCCCTCGATCTTAGTCTCCCAGTTGCTGCCGGCACACCGATAACGCTTCTACCCTTCGGAGTTCCGTCATACTACTTGTCGACATACAATGGCCCTGCTTCAGGTATCACCTCCCAATTCGAACAATCACTTACTGGTCTCGGTGCGGGTGAATGGAAATCATCTCTCGTCACGTCGCATTCCGAAAGACAGACCACTTTTCGTTTAGGTATTCCTAAGCGGACGAGTCCAATCTATGTCATCGCCTGGATAGCTGTGCAAAATAAGCAGGGTGAAGATAAGGGGATAGCCATCATCTGGCCGTTGCAACTTTGTCTTGCATTTACGGCGTCTTCGCAGTCCGCTCATGCTCGGCGACCTCTTCCTTACCTACCAGATCTACCATCCCAACTTCAGCCTTCGCCTCCACCTCCACCACCACCCTCCGTCGCGCTCGCCTTGTCATCCTCCGAAGAAACTAATACCCTCGCTGTCCCTACTCCTTCAATACTCAGAGGACGTCCTATGACACGTCGTCCCTGTGCATCACCCACCTCAGAGTCCGTTCGTGCGTTCCGTTGCCTAACTCTTTCGAACACATCGAAAGTCGAGAGCGTGGCCTCGGAAATAGGGTTGTATGTGGAATCTGTCGCGAAAGAACGCGAAAGGGAACGCGAGCGCATTCGAAGAGAACGAGAGAATGTACAATCATCCGCTTCTCCCCGTACTGTGGCAACACCTTCGACTAGTACTAGTGTTCCAACTTCAGCTTCTGTCACCATAACTGGCAACTCTCCCGTGGCCCTTTCCCCGAATAATGGAAGCCATGCAGCAGATGAAACTCAGATAATAATAGACCCTGTTCAGACACCAATAATTGTCACCTCGGGTGCTAATCTTCCCCAACCTTACCCTTCCCCCCCTTCCGCCCATGGAAAGGCAAGCGCACAACCTATCACCTCCAGCGTAGAATCAGCCACCGCCCCTGAACCCCCTTCCTTAGTGTCTCAGACAGAATCTGCTCCGCCGCCCCTTGACCCTCGTTTTGATCCATTTGGGTCTATGGATGCTACTTGGACACAGCCCTCCAACAGTTTTATGAGCCTTGGCGAGGTATATGATATGGGCTTCGACATGAATGTTGACAATATTGGAGCTGGAAGTGGTGGCGGAACCACGAGCACAGGGCATGCGAACATGGATTTCGAGGACGGGTTCATCTTCACCGAAGACGATTTCGACTTCTTTGATCGACCATCCGGAGCTGCTCGAGCTACTCGGCCCATCGCATCTTCACTTGAAGAGTCTTCTAGCCTTCCATTCACAGGATCTGCGCCAATAGGGTTCTTGCCATCGATCCTTGGAGATGGGACTTTTCCGGTGGCTACTGCTTTTACTCCAGGTCAACAACAGTCATCCCCGTTTATCGCTGGTGGAATTGCAGATCCCTTAACACCTCGGTTTTCCGAACTGTATCATATGCAAGATTTAGCACCAACTGGCACAGACATGGCACTACCGTCTCCAGGGCCTACCCCGAATTCGGAACCGACAACACCTCAAGTAAAATTATCTCTTGAGCACAAAAAAGGACCTGCAATTCTATCCAACTTTTTCGATCCAATTCCGTTCGCGCAGAACCATATATTGTCTGATTCCAAATATCACATGGGTAAATTTGCCCTCCCCAGTCCGCCAGATGAAGAGGACCGAACTCAGCCGATACCCCACCTCTCGTCACCCACTCAGAACAATCATTGGAAAGATCGATACAACGCCGCAACTGATCCCCGCATCGGCCTTGTAAGGAAGCTAATTGGAGTCAAGCGAAAGAGCTTCGAACAAGGATCCCGCACAACGAGATTGCGTCCGAGCTGGTTACAACATAGTCTGGACCTGGAGTATTCCATGTCAGATGACGCTGATGATAACTCTGCTATAGCATCGGACGATGAGGATTTTGACGGCGCTGAACCTGCTATCCCTTCTCGAACTACCACGCCGCCTCCCGCATATCTACCGCATGGGCCAACATTACTGCACATGCAATTTTCTCATCCATATCTACTTCCCCTTAGTAGACCCTTACGGCCGCCTGACGCAGCAGTAGCACCTATGACAATCCCGGTACCTGTACCGACATCTGTCCCCACTCCTGTTTCGCCTGCGGCTGCACTCGGCGCCACTTCAGAGAAGTCAAAGTCTCTTGAAGCTGCAGGAGGCATGGTTGCTAGGGAGGTTGTCGAGAACAGCATATTTGCTGATGCATGGCGAGCCAGCAACACTCATTGTTCACCACACAGGCAACTAGATGTCTGGCCCGCTGATGTGTCGACCTTGACTCAGATCATCCATGGTCTTCCTGCGCTTGAAGGTCCGGTTGAGTTACAGGCCTTCTTGAATCATGGTAAGCATAATGATTGTCATCCGAATCGGCTTACTGAACTCTTCTTGACCAAGAAGCTGGAGCACCCTCAGACCATGCACTTCTTCAGCGTATGGATATGCCGATGATCTCAGTTGGTAAAGGTGACTCTATTATCCAAGTATTACCTGCGTCTCTACGTTTCTGGGAGAAACTTGGGTTGACACCGCGGGCGGGCAAGAAAGATCTTACAGCTTTTCTCTTTTTCGAGGATAATGGCCTAGACAAGCAACTGTTGGCGGAAACCTGGTTGAGGAAGCTGTCTTCAACATACAGTGTCCGTCCCTTCATTGACATTCTTGAATCGTTGCTGAACCTGTTCTTAGGCACGCCAACTGGGTACCCACATTCCTGGGAGCCATTCCCTCTGTTCTGTGGACGGCATTTTTGCTTTGCGACTGGATTCCCTTCGCAAGCATCTAGGTATGCAATTCGCTTTGGTTTTAAATGGTTTACTGACTGTCGTACATTAGCTTCATTCGCCACAGACTTGCCTCCTGAACTGGCCGGCCTTGTCTTCTACATCGCAATCCCAGACTCGGCGTTGACGCTTGCATCGCCTCTACTCCGACAAATTTCCTCGACGATGAAGAGACTGCAGAAAGTTCGTCCTGGACATCCAATCACCCTGCAACTCATACCCGAACATCACATCACTTCGCACGACCTTGGAACCACCGATTTTGAACGGCTCTGTTTTTCCGTATATCGTCGTGTGCCTCAGCCGGTCGACCGTACAATGTCACGCAGAATTTTCGACATCGGCAAAGAAATTCGTGGGTTCTTCCGGGAGCCAGCATTTACACTTGCACGACCGCTCAAACCTGCTGTACGTTTCAGTTTGGGTCCTGCCCGCACATTGGACGTGTTGGACCGCCATACCTTTCTTCATGTTGGTTATACATTCTCGGCGTGCGGAAAATGGCTCTTGGCAGTATGTATCGACCAGCGCGGCGAATCTTATGACCTTGGGAGTTGGTTAACTCAGGATGAGGTCGAAGCGTCAGCCATCGTGCAGGTCTGGAATTTTGCATTGCAAACTGCTCGAAGAACCAACATTGAATGGCGGCTAGTGATCTCTAAACTGGGACTCATGTCCCCCACGGAGCTCGATGGTTCGTTTTTCGTTAATATCCCAAAGATAATTCGTGACCCGTTTGTTAGCTTGGATTCATCACCTGTCAGCAGTATTGTCTCTTTGCCGCGATCTCGCCCCTTTCCATGTCACTATCCTATCCGTCGACCAAAGCATCTCTTGGTCGCTCACGCATCCGTGCCAACCTAGCACCGGACAGCAAACACCTTCACGACGCGTCGCAGGGAAAGATTCGTCATCCAAGTCACTGTACGTGGATGTGACGACAGCCACAACCTACGCCGTCTACCCTGCCACTCGCATCCCCTTGTCCTCTCCGCCAGCCTATCCTTGGCTTGATTGCTCCTTCGTCCCTGATGACGAAGGCGCTGCCTCCACCGAAACAACTTGCCCCATCCTGCCCGTTCGTTCGACCATTCTCCTTTACGTTCCCTTCAAGCGCGCAGGTCCTTCATGCTCGACTCTTCATATCCACTTCCTTCATAGCTGTAAATCTCCAGGGTCTTCGCTCCTTATTCCAGACGATGTCACCTACCAGGAAATCACACGTAACTATTACGAACTTGCTGTCCTTGCAAGTCTACAGGGACCTTTTGGATACCCTATCCTTCCACTGCATCTATCTGCACTTGAATCGATGCAAGATGCTCTTAGGCAGGAAACTGAATAGCGATTCTTGACTTTCTGAATGCTTCTGCTTTCTTAGACGCCCCCTCGTTCAATATTGCTTACTTGCACGCCGGTCTTACTCCCGCATCACTGTTGTATCCCTACTTGTCGTATCATTGCATCTTTTATCTTTCCTTATGTGTCACCCACACCAATGTAGTTGCCACTCGAAGCTAACATAATGACCAAATCTTGGAGTACTACTGCACCTTCTTGTCTTGCGCGCTATAATCCTTTGGCGCCTCGGATCGTAAAGTTGATTGTATGCTGGCAAGCGCATTGATACCAATCATGACGATGGGTACTAGGATAAAAAAGGCGACAAGGAGCGAAGTGATGAGGGCTGGCGTGAGGAGTTGGTAATTGTGAAGGATACCCCCTTTAGGTGACGCAACAGCAGCGGTCGCGCTGGACGGAGTCGCTGCGTCGGGTGGCGAGTCGAACTCTGAAAGCGGGGGAAGCTCACGGCGCTCCAACGGGATGTGCGAGCCAGCGTAGATGACGAGGTGGTTCGAAGTGAGGGCAGCGAGTCTGTCGAGCTCCTTCGAGAGAAGTCGTTCTGGAGATGCAATGGAATTTTTTTAGAGATGGAAAAGTAGGTAACACTCCTGACGAACGAACCATGCTCTGCCATCATGGTTTTCCTGTATCTCGGGGACCCTTCGATTGGAGGCATTGAGATGGAGAGGACATGCTTCTTGTCTGCCTCTAGGCCCCACTCTCCTCCCGAGCCCGGAGTGACGTCGATGGTAATTGAACCACACCGGCTGGTGAAGATGGTAGCTGCCTCTGGTGTAGACCCCAGACTGCGTTCGACATGGGGTAGCTGGCGCGAACTTGGCGAATCTTTGATCAGAGTTGCAAGTCGACACGAGGGCTGAAGGGCCCGTAGATCGGAGCTGTGTACCTGTTCGTAGCTCGTTATTCCGAATGCAACGCAGTAATGTCCAGGTAAAGCGACCTACTCCCGGGTGGTCTACCACAACAATAGCGTCATAAGAACAGAGGTCTCCGTTCGAAATGATATCTTGCAGTAATGCACCATGGTTGGGACGCGTGCCAGGAGAGAAATTACTGAGCACATTCGAGCTAAAACGGGGCAAAGTTTAGAATTTGAATGTGAATACATCGTGACGGGGATACCTCTGAGAAGACCAAGCAACAAAAGGCACGGTGTTTGAGAACGCGAAAACACCAGAGAATGGCAACAAAGCCAATAGAGCAACACGCGCGGCCATCGTAGTCGGTAACAGCTTTCAGTCGTCGTCCAGCTGAGAGCTCCACTACACTAGCTTATGTAAGCCCAAACTACAGCTTGCAAAGTTCAAACACTGCTAGATCTCTCCACTGAAACGTCGACGCCATGGCCACGATCCCTTCACAGGCAAAATCAAAACAGCTTAGAGCCTGTCTGCTTTGCTCAATAATCCAACATCCCATGGACTTCAGAAAGAATGGTTGCCCGAATTGCGAGGAGATCATGCAAGTGCGTGTCGAAAATTCCTCTCATTGACCTCCACCTAACCGTTCCCTTGACCAGATGAAAGGGTCTCCCGACCGCATCGCCGTCTGCACCACAACATACTTTGATGGCATTATAGCTGTTATTGATCCTGAATCCAGTTGGGTAGCACGCTGGCAGAGAACACGTACGTCAGGTGCAACCTTCGGACTTGTTCGGTCGTGGGCTGATATCTGCCACCCAGCCAAGTACGTGCGAGGCATGTACGCCGTGCGAGTCAAGGGACGTGTTCCAGAAGACGTCGAAGCCGAACTTGAGAGTCGAGGTATCAAGTACCGACCAAGGGATCAGACAGATCAAGATTGAGGGTTGCACATGGTCATCATTCCACCCGATCACCCTTTTTTTTCGCATTCCGGTCATTCACACCTTAAAACTTCCCGGCGCGCATTCATGAAGGGATACACTCTCGGTTCACATGTCACCACCTTGCGTGTGAGGGTTTCGTCCGATGTGCACTGTGCTTATGAAGAAGAAAGTGACACCTAGGGTCGTTTGGCGCTCGACAGCTTTCCTGTAGACGCAGTACCGCGGTATTGGTACATCTCAGTAATCCATCAATATTACACAAATCCGAATTTGCAAGGCAAGCATTCGACTTTGGTATCTGATATCATTCGTTTGGGTGTGGATCCGTTAAATCATGTACTTTGACGCAAGATTAAATCTCAGATCCGGGACATCGAGGTTCTGCCGTACATGGGATTCATACAATCCATGCTAGCCTCGGATTCGACCTCAGGATCTATGATTACACACAGGGCACGAGTATCCAACAGAAACTGCCCCCGTTGCTCCACCCCCTCAATTCGAGTCATGATTAAACTTCTGGCCGGATCTCTGGAGAGCACCACCCTCCGCTACATGCTACAACCGGATGCCACGCCCGGCATTGGAATGACACACAATGAAGCATATGGCGATTTGGAATTCACTCCCAGATGAGTCGGCCGTGGGTGGGGACTTCACAAGATGACGGCGAATGGATAATTTTCGCAGTTAACTCCCAGTCAACCGGATGGGAGAATGATGCATTCAGTGCGCGACGGGCAACCAAGGAGGTGGTATGAAATACTTTGTAGCGTTACGGTATTGGTCTATCGGATACAACGAACGGGTAGATACAGCTGATTACTAGTGATCATGTATAGACAAATGTTCGTGGTGAGGTATCAGGAATATGATGCTCGCTGGCTTTGGCTCAAAAGTAAACTATTTCCGCTTCCAGTCCAGATGTTGCAATGTTCGTCTTATAGCAGCTCGTGCAGGACTTGATCATAACGATGGGGTAGGTGGGCGCTGTGAAAGCGGAGACATTACCAAACCAAAGGAAGATAGTCAGAACAAAATGACATACCTAAGCATGTTCTTGGAAAATACGATCTGCGAGAAGACTTTCTCAGTGTCCAGTACCTCAAACAGTCTAACTTTTGCTGCTTCTTTTCCAGAGCCCGCAGACGACACTCTTTGCGAGTGGGGCAAATCCCCGTCTCTACGAGCCCAGAAGACGCGACCGGGGGGATACAAGTCTGCCATCTGCATATTTGCCTCGAGTGTTTTCCTTGTAGCCAGAAACTTTTCAGGTGAGGAAGACGACGATGCATGAAAAACCGATTAGGAAACACCAATGAGACTTATGAGGACGGAGGTGCTCACCCAATGCATGTCCTCAGAGGAGGCTTCTCCACTCTTCCATTGTCCCGTGCGGTGCGTTACGACAGAGTATCCTTCCCGTCCACCATTATCGTTCGCTTCGCAAAGCCATAAAGCTGCGTTACGGATATCACGCACAGAACCTAACGACAGTCGAGATACAATATCATCTGAATAGACGAAAGAGACAATTAACTTAGACGCCAGGCGACTCAAGTCTGCATCGGTGAGACATCTAGGCGATCAAAAGTAAGGTGGTATCTGTGAAACGCCAATAAACTCGACGTACGGTGGCGCTATACAATACACAGACACCGGACGATCAACGGGAAGTCCGCTCGATGGGACAGTGAGGCATGTAGTTGAATCCGCCCACATCTTCGGAGCAGTTGAATGCGTAGCTAGACATCCCATAATCGATATTACTCACCAAGGCCAAGAGGGTGGCCACACCGGCTCCAAGAGAGTGTCCACAAAGGATCAGTTCTACTCCGCGACAATGAAGAAATGTCAGAAATACAGTGGACGTAATGCCGATGAACTACTAAGTCTACGAACCGTAATCTGGGTTCCGGCTTAACGCATCCATCACGGCAAGATGTACTGGCTTCCCAATCTCGCCCATTACCCGCGCCATGCGAAGCATACCACCGTGCACATGGTATCGTGGACGTTGAACTGTCGACGACAGGAACGAGGATCGTCTGCGACTGTGACCCCACCCTGACTCTGGGAATGGAACCCTGGCGTCGGAAGAATGATCGTCTGCTAAGGCGCTAGATGCCGGCTCAAATTCCACGGGTTCGCACGTCAAGTCGACTGCTAGCTCGTTCAGGGACATGGTACCTATTCCCATGATGTCAAGTGCTCTTGTCATTGTGACCCCAAAAAGATTACACACCACGAAGGACGAGAACGACTTGGCGACGGTCATGATCAGTAAGCACCCAGAATCTAGGCATTTGGCGTTCAATGCCGATCACGGCGGTAGCGCGCATCCGAGTTTGCACATTTCGAGTGTCTGGGTGTCCGCCATGTACCGATCGTTCAAAAATCTCCTTGTCATGCTTGCCCAGCAAGATATCCCACCAGGAATACTCTATATTGTCTTCCAATGTAGGGGGTAAAGTTCCAGATGTACCTTCCATTTCGGCTTCGGCATCGTTGATGGCCTTCTCTAGTTGTGCTTCCTCGGCCTCCTTCTCATTGGATACCGTAGGTGCTTTCGCACGAGCAGACGGAGAGGCGAACAGCGGTGATACCCCGAAAAATAATAGGCTAGCTCCGCCATATCCAGCAAGGACCATTTTGGAAAATCGTCTCAGGTTCATCTTCACCTCCTCCGTTGATTTAGGACAGTTTTCCAGTCGCGCGTCCCTCCACCATGACGATGTTACAGATGTTACAGACAGCCGGGAAAGTACGCTTGCAGATCGTTGTCTTGAATGGGTAGTGGCCGGTGCTTCACCGATATCAGCTGATATGAGTTGTCCACGATGTCCTGGGAATATGAGGTCCGAGGTAACGCGAACACGAGATGGAACACGTTTTAATTGAGGGCCGGTTGTGGGACTATGTACCTCGACCTCGCGAAGGTAAGGGGACCATCGTGATTCGTGGTGTTCTTGAGTCACTCCCTGGAGTGCAACCCAAGCGATGAGAGCTCTAGCGACTTCTGTGATGCCATATTTCTTGATTGGTATAATGTGACTTGGGGTGGGGTTATCCCACTCCCTTCTCACGAGATCAATGAACGGGCCTAATGAAAATGATGCCTCACTGCTCCCGGGGAATATGATGGAAAGGATATCAATGGAGCTATGCGCAGCACGAAGAGAGGCGGAGGAGATGCATTCCCCCAGGTATATCGGAGCAAGTGTCAGTGTTTCAGCAAAGTCAATCGCACTTGAGACTGCGCCCTCAACGACGGGAGCGGTGACTTGCTTTCGACCGAGAATGGTATCATCGAAAGCTAGCGCGGTAGCCACGAGGGTGCTGGACGCCACGTTACGAACGAGAGAGAACTAGAGCGGTGTTAGCGGCGATGACTGACAGGAAAGCAGGGGAAGAAAGAATACCCCGAGCTTCGTCGTTCCCTTTACTGCGGAGAAAGTGAGAGCGGTCATCGTGGTTGCGACGTCGACACCGCGTCTGCCGTATCTCTCCCAGTCATAACACATTGTGGGCTATAGTACAAAATGAAGCCCAGTGGAGCGACGAGTCCCATGCTCGACCGTGCTCGATAGTCCAAGCTCGCGCGTGATTATGTCAGTCATTATTTTACTGGGATACTTAACATAAGAAAGTAATTAAATAAAATACCTCAATTAATGACGCCAATGTCCTCCCGAAGCTGGCGGGTGCTGCACGCTGCCATAGCCCAGCGCCCTCTTCCGAGTCGGCTCGCCCGTCGCTGTCTGCACGCGTTCGCTACCGAGGCCATCGACGGCGAGCTCAAGCCCTCAAATTACGGTCAACCGCTCTTTCAATCGCACCCCCACCTCCGTGAGCCTGTCCCGCGGTTGCACGTCGCAACACGCTGAGCCCAGCAAAAATCTAGTGAGACCACATGAGCTGACGCCCGGAATACCTGTCGAGGAGTATGAGCGGCGACGCAGACAATTGATGGAGAACCTTCCGAATGATTCTATCGTGGTCTCGGTCGCCGCGCCAATCAAGTACATGAGCGGAAGTACGTCGCACTGTCTGTCTATCGCCCTCTAGGGTTCTAATATCTTCTCAAGACATATTGTAGGTTAACTCTGTGACTCAGCTTGTCAACCCGGTTAAATGCCAGTACAGTTACAAATTCCGTCAGGCGTCCGATTTTTGGTACCTTACAGGCTTCGAGGAGCCAGATGCAGCCGTTGTGCTCGGTGAGCTTGGTTTGAGACATCAGATTGGCGTCATGCTGAAATCAATGGCTAGAGAAGACTTCTACTTCACGTGGCTATCGAATGACTCTGTTCTCTAGTGGCAAGGACTCTCTCAAAGAGAAGTGGGAAGGTGCCAGGTACCGCGATGAGCGGATGCTACTTGTCGGGTTGCTAATAACCCTGCGATTCACAGGACAAGCTTCAACGATGCTTTGAACATATTTAAAGCAGACGATGCTAGGTCTATACAAAACTTCCCTAGTCAACTAAAGTCACTCGCTAGTCTCTACTCCAACATTTACATCGACGTACCCAACTCATCATCGAAGCGGTCTCCACGGACCGCCAAGTCTTTGCTACGATATCTTTCCCCGCCAGTGCAGCCTAAATCAGAATACGAGACCGTTGTGGAATCTTTGTCAGCCTCGCGGAGGCACCACTTGGCACCACATGTTGCCAAGTTGCGAGCCATAAAGAGCGAGCGAGAACAGCAGGTCATGCGGGCTGCTGCCGACATCAGTGGGCGTGCCTTCGCCAAGGTCAATTTGCTCACAGTGCCGAAAACTGTGGATGCTCAAGGGTATTTCCTTTGCAGACCATGCGATTTACCCGCCCTGGGATATCCGAAAGTGCAATCGCCGCTCATTTTGAATATTTGTGTTGTCTCTCCGGATCACAACGATTAGCATACGTACCTGTTGTTGCATCGGGGTATCAATTAAATTTGCCCTCTTGCGAATACTAGGTTGACCTCCTTTTTAGACCCAATGCGCTTATAATACACTATACCTCTAACAATCAAGTGGTTCAGGATAGTGAGATGATCCTAATGGATGCGGGATGCGAATACAAGTCAGTACACTGCCTCCGATACTTTCCTTTCCCATGCTGAAGTATTACAGTGGCTACGCCTCAGATATCAGTCAGATTCCGGGCCTTTTGAATGTCTGTACCTCACTCTAACCGTTTATTGTTTAGCACGCACCTATCCTGCCTCTGGGGTGTTTAATGCGCCCCAAAAGGACCTCTACACGGCTGTCCTGAATGCCCAAAAATCCCTGATATCTCTGTGTACTGAATCTGCTGAACTCAGTCTACACCAACTTCATCACAAGTCGTGTGACCTCCTTCAAACCGAATTAAACCAGATCGGGTTTAACCTGTATATGGGAGATTTGGAAAGGATATTATACCCACATTTCTTAAGTCATCCGATTGGAATAGGTATGTCTTTTTGTCTTTCTTTGTTGGACGCGGAACATCCAAGGGTCGACGGGGATTTACAAGATGAAACCTAGATTTGCACGAGTCAGTGCATCTTGCTCGCGGAGACAGGTAAGTACAAACTCATCTGAGTGACGTAATATCAGCGTTATGCAATGAACAAAAAACCCGCGTGCTAGGTTGAAGGCGGGGATGGTAATCACTGTGGAGCCAGGTAGATCCGTTTAGCGCTTATCACACCTTTGTTACTTACTGATGCTTGTTTCCCCAGGTATTTACGTACCCCCGGTGCCGCAATTTCCAAAGGCGTTTCACAACATGGGCATCCGGATCGAGGTTCGTAATATATCCCGTTTATTGTGACATGTTCCGTGCTTATGTTTCTACAGGATGAGGTCCTCGTCGGGAAGGATCATCCAGTGGTCCTGAGTGTCGCCGCTCCCAAAGAGGTTGGTCTCTTCTGCTCCGTCGTCACTCGGATCGACAATAAAGTTGTTTGTCACCATTTAGATTGTAGACGTAGAAGGTGCATGTCAAGGTCAATTGGGACTAGAGCCCCTCTAGGATATCGCATCAATATCTATCTTGTTTAACCTCGGGAGTAAATCTTGTGCATTCTCAATCTATCGTCTCCAAGGCCTTAAGAATTTGATCCCGCCTCAACCACTTGTCCTCAGGCGTGAAGTACCAACTGAGGAAAGCGAAGATAGAGATAGCTCCGAAGATGACGACAGCCTCCATGACGCCACATCAGGTCAAAGGGTACCGAGCGGGATTATCACTCACAAAGTTGAATGTCTGCGCAGTGACCGGGAAGTAAAAGGGAGAGATATCGACCTTGGGTCAAGATCAATGCTTATCGTACAATTATCACAACCACGCAAATACTTACAGCAAAGACAAGAGCATTGAAAGCGGCTGCGCAAACATAGAATGGTTTCGCGTATCTGCCAAGTCTGAATCGAGAAGACTTAAATCGGTCCGGGGTCATGAAAAGTCGCAGCAAAGCGATGAGTCCGTATGCTGCGATAGTTGGAACAGCACCGGCTGATACCAACGACGTGAACGCGACTTGACTAGGCAAGATCGTGCATAGGATGGCTGCGGCAAAGATGAAGATGACGGTTACTGCGTTGCGGGGTTGCCCTTGTGCATCGACCCGTCCAATCCATCCAGATAAAGGAAGCACACCATCACGGGCGACGGCGAACACCAAACGCGACGAAGCAACAATTGCTACCGTTGTGTTCTATAAGATACAGGGTTCAATGAGAACACGAACAAGAAAATTCTTTCCCACCATTATGAGACCAAGGACAGCCAGAATCGTCATAAAGATACTAGCTTTCTTGCCCAAAGCCAGGGCATATATCTGGACGAATGGTTGTGGGGCGTTGAGAGTAAATATTGTGTCGAGGTCTGGTGTGCAGAACAAGAACAGAATGGTGGTAATGAAACCGAGCACCCCTGTTGCGATGGCACTCGATAGAATGCCTTTGGCTGCAATGACACTGAAAAAAAAAGGGTAAAGGAAGGAGTGTCATTGTCAAAGTGCATATACCTGGCATTTTTGGTTTCTTCAGCGATATGGCCCGATGCATCGAATCCGGTCAGGGTTCCTGCAGTGAAGAGGCTATCAGATGGCCTTGATCAATCCACTGAACGGATCAAGGGATAATAAAGGGCGCACAAGGATAGGAGCCAGTTCCATCCAGCAGGAGCACCAGTGCCATTGTCTAGTCAAGTGTGAATCAGTGGCTACAATACGTTTCATCTGATCCTAACGCACAAGTCATTGTAAACACATCCGAAGCCGATCGGAATCCGTACGTTTTTGAGACGCCAATAGGAAGCCAGATGAGACATAAGAAAAAGTCAAGCATGAGCAACCCGACCGAAAACTTGAAAATGCCAGAATAGAGTCTAGGAGGGAGGTAGTTGATAGCCACAGAAACCAATAGCACCAACTCCGAGAGTATCCAGATGAAGGCACGCCATTTGATGTTACTGTTATCAACGCCTCCAGGAAAGTCGATTTCCCAGACAGCCAACTGGGAAACAATGTAGTTGGCGGTGGTCTACCAACAAAATAATCATAATCTGACTTCCTGTTGAATGGATGCCAGGCTCACTTGACAATTGCTCGCAGTAAAAGTCATCCATGCCGTGCAAGCCCACCAAGCAACCAAAAAGCCGAAAAACCTTGCATATTTTGGACCAGCACTCTCAGCGGCCCAAACGTAGATGGAACCGCTGAGCGGCAATGCCGAACAGATTTCTGCAAGAACCGCAGCAGTTATAATCATAAAGATGATCGTAACGACGTAGGATGACCTGCGGCAGTATTCAAGATAAGCTTGCCAAGGCTCTTTGGAATTAATACCATATCGCAGCAGGACCTCCTGCCAGCAACCCAAGGAACAAGAATGAACTGAAAGTAGACATCATCATTGGGGGAAGTGCTTGTAATTAGCGAGTAGTCCATACCGAACGCCTCCGATGAAGTTCAGAGCCACAAAGCTAGCAGCAAAACTTTCGATTAGATGCCAGCTGCGATGAAGTTGCTAGAGTGCGTGTTATCGAGTGCCCAAACGTGCGTGATAAGTAAAATTTCCCTCACCTGTTTGTACCCAAGCCGACTCTGAAAAAGCAAGGTGAATAACGTCAGTTATACATGCATTACTCCCGTAGGAGCGGTAATAATAGGGCGATACTGAGGGCTTCCCTACGCAGGTATGAGCGCTGTTCAGGTTCAAGCGGTATGATCTCAATCCCGGATGCGTCTTCCTCGGAGGATGAAAGATCCACGAAGCGCAGGTCAAAGTCCTCAGAGTCCGCAAGTCAGGGATACCCGCAGCCCTTTCCAGTCTGCCACTATAAATCGACGTTACCGATTACCCGCAATGCCACAGCCCATCATCCTGCAAGGTCATCCCATCGTCTCAAATGGCGTATTACCAATTGTAAAGCATCTCTATCTTCAGTAGATGCTTGTTCGTTGCCGTTTTGAATAGCTTTGTGGGCATCTACGCTGGATGGAACAGACATTCCAAAGGCGAATATCTCAGAGAAAAAACAAGCGTTGACAGTGGGAAGTGGATGACGTGCGGTATAAATACGGTCTGAGTGATGTATGTAGTAACTCCGATACTATCAAAGGTGGTTATAGGTCACACGGCCGCGCTTCATGGGATGTTCAGCCGCTATTGTACATATCAGATTGTCAAACGACGAAAGGTATCGCAAAAGACTAGGGCGTACCTGTTTCAATGCTTTAATAAGCAACCACTCTTCGTTGGAGACATCGGTCTTAAACGACGACTGAAAGAACTGTATCAGAATGAAAGTGTGCGTCACTCAAATGTCATACCTTGAGAACATCGATACTCTGTCTCGTGATGTGGCTGAGAAGCTCGTCCTTATCGTCGAAATGGCGGCCGAACATCTTGCTTGACTGATACACGGCATGCTCGATCTTAACGGCCACGCCCCCACCCGCCTGCGATTTCTTGACAATCTGGAATGACAAACATCGATCATTCGAGGAATGCTAAACGGCTCGCGACCTACATCGTGTGGCTTATGGTTAATCTCCAAAGATGTGCTATACATGTCTCGTGAGGACTGAACCAACATTGTCGTTGCTGTGACTTACATCTTCCCAAGGTCAATGATGTCCCTCTTCTGCGTGGTTGGGTCGACCTTCACAACGCAGATGGGCGTACCAACTCGTAATGTTCCATCGAGAATATCCACACCCAGGATAATTGGGTCTCGTTTGCAAAACGCAGCGATCGTTTTCAAGCGACAGGGCCAGACTGCTTGTGGTGCGGCATCACGTCGCTTGGCTTCCATTATCTCGTTGTTGTATGCGGTGAATGCGTCAAACAAGTGGTAGATGATATCAGCTGCACAAGCATCAGTGGGTCCATGTCAAGCTAAGCCTAGTTCAAACCTTTGAATATCTTGATGCCCATCTCCTCTGCCAACCTCTCAGCGTCTTTGTCGACAGGAACATCAAAGGCAAGAACAACGGCAAGCTCTTTGGCTCTCTCAAGCATAGTTGCTGTGCGCATGATGTCTTTCTTGTGGACAGGACCGATATTGATACCCGACACAGGAATCTTGCTGACCTTCAAGAAGTCGAGGAGGGCTTCAAGTGAACCCAATGTGCTTGCCTGCACGGAGACACCACGGCCCGATTTATCGATAGAGTTCAGTAGAGAGGTGAGGTCAGACATGACTTCCTCCATTAAGTCTTCCTCATCCTCGTCAGGACCGACAACTAAAAGCCGTGAACCAGCGATAGCTTTCTCGAGATCGGGCGCAACAACTTTGACGCCGAGCGCCGCCTTTACCTCCTTATGGTGCACATAAGCAGACTACGAGTGATGCAAAGGTTAGCGAGAAAGGTTTAGTATCGTGGGCAGCCACACACCTTTATGCGTAGCTCGCGCAGAGGCTGTGGCGTGAGTAGTGCGCGAATTTGAGTGACAATGGGCCCGTTGAGACCGCAGACGACAATTTTGTCTCCCTCGCGCAGGATACCATTTGAAAGGACAACATCAATGGTAGTTCCGAGACCTTCGATGACCTTCACTTCCAACACGGTACACTCTAGCTCTGATAGGTACATGAGACGATCGCTCATCCGTTGTTGAGTTAGATTGACCAAAAGCATGATCATGTCTGGAACTCCTTCCCCAGTGATGGCAGAAGTGGGTACAAGCGAGACATTTCGGGCGAAGTTCTTGTTCTCGTAGTAGAGCACAGCGTTCAAGCCTTGTTCAGCAAAGGCAAGTGTAGTCTTCTGGACACGATCCTCGAACTCGCGTTGCACAGATCTCTTCTGTTTGGCCAATGATTCTTGAAATGCATCATCCGGAGTCGCCTCCCACCCGAACATACGATCGATCTGGATAGCGTTGAGAAGTGCTATATGTGCCAAGACAGATGGGACACTACCTTATTGAGTGCGACGATGAAAGGGGTCTTGCGGTCTCTGAGTAAGCGGAGGGACTCGAGCGTTTGTGGTTCGAGACCATGCTACCGGTCGATCGTGAGTACATTTCAACACATCTGTAAGGAAACCTACCATGATATCAACGACGAGAATGGCAATATTGCAAAGTGAGCTTCCACGACTGCGCAGATTGGTGAACGATTCGTGGCCAGGAGTGTCAATTATAAGCAAGCCTGGAACTTTGTATTCTTGTTTCCCATCCTATCGCACTGTTAAAAAGAAGGGACTACAACAACCAACTACAGACCTTGTTTAACACCGCCGTCTTGGTCTTGATAGCGTCAACAGGGAAGTACGTTGCACCGATCTGTTGCGTGATACCACCAGCCTCGCCCTCTTGTACGTTAGTTTGCCGGATCTGGTTCGATCGTGTAAGAATCATGAGGAGGGGTGACACAGAGCCTGACCTTGTCAAGCAATTTAGTTTTACCAGTGTCGACGTGACCCAGGATGCAACAGATCGGACTGCGTAGGTTATCCTCGCTACGCGCAGCAAGTGCGGCCTCGTGTGCTCTTGTCCTACGGTCAGCGGCTTCCGCCTTCTTCTGTGCAGCTAGGCGCTGTGCTTTCGTCATGCCATCACTTGACTCTTCAGAGCTGTCCTCCGAGTCGTCCTCCGAGTCGTCTTCGGAAGATCCATCTTCAGATGACTCCTCTTCTGAGGATTCCTCTGCGGTGGGCTTAGGAGCGGATCCTTGCATCGCTTCGGGTTTGTTTACTGTCCCATTAGCTGGCGATGCTAGAGTAGTTTGATAAATAAGGAAACATAAGATGAGAAAATATACGGACCAGGGGGTGCTCCCTTCGCCGGCCGGGAAGGTGGAGGTGCGGCAAGAACAGCAGGTACCTTGATAGGTTTGTTCTCAGAAGGCGGAAGCGGTGTGCTCTCCTCGTCCTCGCTTGACGCGTCCCACGAGTCCCTAACAGCAGGGGCTGGCACGGCACCGTTATCTTCTTCCGCACTACTAGCGTCCCACTCATCCTTGACATCATCAACTTTATTCGGTAGCTCTGTTGGAGTAGGGGACGGAGAATGAGATGTTGTGACCGGGATAGGACTCAGCGGTCTCGATTCTGGAGCGGGGGATGCAGGAGTTGAATCTTTGTTCAAGGGCCCCTTCTTTTTTCGGGAACCATAAGTCACTTTTTTACTAGCTGAGGGCATCCAGGATGGCTGTTGCAAGCCTTCGATCTGCACCCCTGAGGCAATCAATGCCTGTCTGCGTCGTTCAGCAGCAGCCTTTTCTTCCTTTTGCTTTTTCGTCAGTAAGCGACCCTCTTTCTTGGCCAACTCGCGTTTCGTCTATTCCACTGGATGAGGATGACGGTGATATTGACCGTATCTCGAAACGTACCTTTTCTTTCTCTTTCTTTCTCTGCTTTTCCTCCTCCTTCCTCCTCGCCTCCTCCTCTGCTCGCCTCTCCTCTTCTTCGATGCGCCGTCTCTCCTCTTCCTCTCTACGTCTTGCTTCCTCTTCTAATCTCTTCTTTTCCTCCATCATCGCCTTCAGCGCGCTTAATCCGCCTTTCTTTTTGTTCGCGATCGGGGCTGGCGCAGGGGCCGTAGCAGGGGCCGGTGCCGATCCATCTTCATCCTTTTTACCCTTCTTCTTCTTCTTTTTCTTCGCAGCAGCTCCCCCGCCATCCTGGCCATCCCCCTCATCACCATCCTCCTTCTCTGCCTTTGATTCGGAACGTGCTGAAACCGACGCCGCGATTGCAGTAGTATCAGCGGGCGCTGCTTCTGCTGCAGTAGTAGACTTCTTTGCCTCCGCCTGAGCCTTTTTCTTGGCCTGGAAAGGATCAGACATGCACTAAGAGGACAAAATTAAGGAAAACGACCTTTTCGCGTTCTTTCTTGAGCTTCTCCTTTTCCTTTTTAGTCAGGACCTTCGGACCAGCATCTGCATCCTCGTCTGCGTCTGCGTCTGCGTTTTCTTGAGGTTCGGCACTTGGGACCTGAGGGGAAGGGGAAATCGTGGGTGTATGTGCATCTACGAACTGTAATGGGTCCAAGTCCAAAGTGAGAGGACAGATATCTTACCTGGGACCTCCTCGTCTTCCTCATTTTGTCCCTTCCCTTTCTTTCCTTTGCCCTTTTTGCCCTTCTTGCCTTTGTCTTTCGAAGGACCCCACTCTTCGTCAGCAAGATCATCCGCGGTCATTTCTACCAGTGCCTTCTCTTTGACAGCTGCTGGTTCTACATCAAGGGGTTCGTCGGAATCTTCTTGTACTTTCCTGGCCTTCTTCTTGTCCTTCTTTCCTTTTGCTGTCGACGCTTTTATGGCAGACTACGTGGTGGTACGACAGTTGTAATAGACTCAGGGAATCCATCTCCGAACGCACCATGAGACCTCCAAAGTCTTCGTTCTCGTCTACCTCTGGTGGGCCATCATCTTGCATTGAGAGGGCGCCGAATGCAGAGAAACCAGGTTTTGCCTCGGCCTTTGGAGCGTTGGCTGCATCAAAACCATCGATCTGCTCTGTTGCAATATCGTTGTTCGCGACAGATTGACCGACCGTGTCCCTAATACCATTCAGATACTCAGCTATGATCTTCCAGTAGATCGATCGTGGTACGCTGACCAGTAATCGTCGTCGTTGCCTTTGGCTTTCTTTCCTTTATTTTTTGGAGGCATGGCGACTGACTTCCGGACGCGAACGTCACAGTAGGTTAAAGGGTAGTCGTGCGTATGTAGGTGGACACAAAGTACCATTATCTTGCCGAACCGGCTTCCGTCGGGGACTGAAAATACGTGCCGCGGAGCTATTGACTACTACGGACTAGGCTGCGAGTGTTAGTAGGAACTTTGCACAATGGGGCTCCTCACCATCATAAGGAAAAGCCGCCAGAAGGAGAAAGAAATGCGGATCCTGTTCCTGTAGGCCTGTTATTTCCCTGCGCTTACAGCTTCCTCAAGACTGTGGTAGTGGTCTCGACAATGCCGGTAAAACTACCATCCTAAAGAAGATCAATGGCGAGAACATCTCGAGGATCAGCCCAACTCTAGGGTTCAACATCAAGACGTTCATCCACAGAGAGTGAGTTTCCAAAAGATCCGCGGTTGCCCTTCGGTGTATGCTCAAACCAGCACTATTCCGGTGGTGATTCTACCTCCAGTTATATACTTAATATCTGTTTGTACCTCTTGCCATGATCATCATAGAACATAGCCATTGACCATGTGTGTAGGGGACGTTGGTGGCCAGAGAACTCTTCGACCATATTGGCGGAATTACTTTGAGCAAACGGATGCCATTGTCTGGGTTGTAGACTCGGGAGATCGCATGCGAATTCAGGACTGTAAGGAGGAGCTCCATAACCTTCTCCTTGAGGATGTAAGGATGATTGGACATTCTCCTATTTCCGAGATTCACGCTCTCCCAGAGGTTGTCTGGCGCGTCGCTTCTTGTTTTCGCGAATAAGCAGGACATACAAGGGTCAATGAGTGACAATGAAATTCGTGAAGTATGCAGTGATATATTACATCTACCAACTTTTGACAAGAGATATCGTCTTCAGCTGCTTGACTTGCCAGGAATCAAATCCCATCATTGGAAGATTTGGCCATGCAGCGCAGTCACTGGCCAGAACCTAGTCGCCGGTCTTGACTGGATTGTGCATGATGTTGCACATCGGCTATATTACAGCTCTACCGCCGCTGATTTATCCATCACAGGCACGGCTACAGCATAGCATGTACCACTCATCTGAGGATATTGACCAAGTATCCTTTTGATCGAAACACGTCACGGACTCGATCTCCACAACCAGCTCTTTACTGTTTCTGGGTTCTTTTCGAATTAAGTTCCTATAATTGCTGTTTCGGGTTGGGTCGGCACAGTCTAGATTCGGACGAAGACTATCGGCATGACCAACCGGCGAAGTGAGGAAGAATAGAACCCCTGATTATAAGTACCTAGGGGACCGGGTTCGTACTCCTTGGC